>CM032771.1:6574763-6775244 GCA_019155195.1 Avicennia marina | reverse complement strand
CGAGACAGTAGAGATAATGATTATATTATAAAATATACATAAAAATACATGTAAATACATATGTGATATATATAAGTATTTATTTGATTGTAAATAAGTGTAACGATTAAAAAATAACTAGTTACTTATACATAAATATGGAAAATTTGAATTTAAATCAAGATGAAAATATTGCTATATATAATGTTTTGTAACGTGAAGTTTGATAAGTGGTTTTGATATTGAAAGGTGGGTTCCAAACACAACCCTTGCTAATTAACCAATATGGGTCATGTACCCATCGTAAGTATGAAATTAAGAAATGTTTTGGGCGATATGTACGGTGAAACAACTGAGACAAAATTTCATTTGCAGGCTATATGTTGAGTCATTCTATTAATTTAACACGTGTTAAATGCATCTACAATTAATTATTTTCCGAGGGTGTGGACTAATATATGAGATTTGGAATTCAAAGGGTATATATGTATATACAACAACAGAGAGAGAGAGAGAGAGGCATATTTTTGGCACAGAGCTGGATAGTTGCTGAGGTGTTGCCTGGTGTAGCAGCTGCAACAGATTTAAATTCAAGAAAAGCAGGCGGGGGAGTGGCTGGGAATCAAATTCAATCCATCGTGTTAAATATATAATCAAGGCTGGCTTGGTTAAACTAGAGTCAGGCGCGCATAGGATGCTTTGTACGTAAGGGACAAATTGAAGAGCGATTTTAGACATAGAGGCTGGACCACTCTCCCTCTCGCTCACTCTCTCAGCCGCTACGTGTTGGGTGGCAAAGCAAAGGATACCCATTTGCTCCTTTTCCAGACAGCATTTAGGGCTGTGCCTAAGAACCCATTTACCCATAGTGAATGACAGTACGAAACCTGTTGAAGGGATCGGCGACGAATGAGGACTCCACTCAATGGTTTAGCCAAATTTGGGCCCAACCCACGCCTACCCCACTCTCTCTCTCTCTCTGTCTGGTTTGTTTGTTTTCAAGTGGAGTGGGTTTTGAATAAAAAATTTTTACGTGATTTATATGCACATACGGGATGTAATGTAAACTTTTAATTTTAACATATTTGATTAATTCGAAGATGCGGGTTCAATGAACTTCAGTTTTGTCTATTCGATTGATTAAACAAGTAATGCAAAGTTTTCAGTTAATTTTGTGTTTTTTCGATAAACGGTCTTAGTTATCAAAATTTTGAGTTTTTTAATTTTTTCAAATAAAATTATTGGTTAGTGTATATTTAAATTAGATAATTAAAATCATTTATTTTAGTTGCCACTAAACTAACATGAATTAGAAAATCACAAAAATATAAAAAAATAATCAGATGATAAAGATGGAAAATGTGATTTTGAATAAAATAAAATATTATATACTTAATTAGCCACAATCTTGCTTCATTCTCTAACTAATCCATTAATAAAGTTATCATAAACTAAAGTGAATTAATTTTTTCGAGACAGAAGTGTAAATTTAGCTAAAATTGATAATATCGTACTATTGCAGGTTTTCCGTTAGTAAATTATTAAGCACCAAATAACTAATCAATAATTTAAGCAACTACACGCAAACACACACACAAAATATTCATGGCCATTTCTTAGATATTGGGTATAAAAAATTAACGTTTTCTTTTATTTAAAATGCTCGTGGATATTAATAAGTAAATACTAGATCTAAATACCTATGTGTATTAACAAGTACGAGTAAAACCTACATTCATATTATTAAATTCAATGGATGTGGATATAAGTAGTGGATATTTTGTATTGATTATGGATAGCAGTATAAAATATGATTCATGAGTATGGATGTGGTAAAATATCTTATTCATCGACAGCAAAATGTGTATTGAATGATAGAGAAAATCCAATCCATATGAAAGCAACTTATTCGTAGGATGATAGAAAACAGTTTAAAAGTTCAATATAATACTGGAATAACTCACTTGTTAAGTGATGTAGACCTAACCTAACTGCAAGCTAGATCATAGGTTTGGTAAGAAAGTATATTCATTGTCTGAGCTTACATGTCAATTCAAAAACTTAAAACATTTGTGGGTCATTATATATGTTTCATTTATATCATTTTTTTCTTGCTACTTGAGATCAAACTCATGTTTAAATCACCAACAAATATGTTTCTGAAGTTTGAACATAAAGAGAGCTGAAGTTTGAGTATGAAGGAAAATGACCTTCCAAACTTCAAAGAGAAGATTATTGATTAATACACTTCCTGATACTACTGCGCAAGTGCCTGTGAAATAGAGCAAAATTATACCCAATCAGTGCATTCTAACCACAAAAGCCCAAAGAGAAATTTTTGTGCATATAGCTAATGTATATTGCTAAATCCGCAAAAAAAAAAAAAAAAAATCTTCAATATCAGGAATTAAGAAAATAAGAATAATGGTAAAAAGATTTAAAGTCTATGTCTGGATCCCAATTATGACGGGTAGGAAAATTCTGGCAACGTAAATAGGTAGAAAAATTATATTTGGTAACCAAACATAGCCGAAACCAAAAATTTGAAATATACTGTAATTACAAACCTGACACGTGGGACTTGAAACTTGGGTTCGGCCCAAAATGCTGCACCTGACTGATGAATCCAAAAGCTATTTCTGAAAGTGGGCTTTTCTGGCCCAATATCAGAAAAGGTGGACCAATAATCAATAATATCGGAAGTGCCAAAATGCCGCACCCTACTAATGCGAATCATTTTAGGGCATCATTTGAGCGAGCCAGCAGTGGGAGAACTAGCGCAAGGATTAAAAAATGGACTCTTTCTCTTCAGCGTCGAGTGGATCACCCCCGAAATTCTCGTCGGAGGAGTTGATGGACCAGCTTAAAGTTCAACTTGCTCAGGCTTACGCTGAAGAATTCCTCGAGGTACCAGTTTTTTTCTTCTTCTTCTTCTTTTTTTTTTTCCCTTTTCTTCTGGCCGGGAAAGATAAATGACTCTCATTTTTTACTTAAATTCAATATATGGCAATTTTTCATTGAATTGGAGAGTTATAAGATTAGTTTGTGATTAATGGGCGGATATATAGTGTTGTACTGCATATACGTGTAAATACGCACATGCTTGCGCTAATTTATTATCTAGCCCTTCTAGAAAAAAAGGGAAATTTGTTTGAATTAAAGTTTTTGCTCGACCTCCTTAACGGAAGATTTTTTTTTTAATTCTTTGGCCTTTGCAGTTTGGGAAAGATCTTTTAATATGTTCAATTCATTATCTGAATAGAAGCAAGAGAAGCTAGATACGCAAATGCTGCGCGTATCTATGTTGAATGGTATCTGGGAAGTTGCGTAGTATATTGGAGCTAAACTAATATAAATTTTTTCTGAAATATTCTTCGCTTCTTTTATATATTTGAAATCAGATTTCGTTCAACACAAATTCAAATAGAACAGCAATAGTTTCTCACAGCCAAGCTTAAAATCATTTTTATAAGTTTTCAAAATGAAAAGACGTACCTATGGACTCAGTATAATGAGCTTAGAAGGCTTAGCATGGGAGGCATCCCGTGACATTTTCCCCCACCTTAAATGCCAACATCCTTGGTTTCAATGTACCATGATATGCTTTAACCTTTGAGGTTTGAGGGCCTTAAGATCCATAACCCATTTTCAAGGCAGCCTACCATGTTTTATTGATGTTGAGGATATCATGCCATTGTAGGCAGGGGAGAATGTCAAGGGCGGCATCCATGTTCAAGTTTTTTAAATAATTGTCCTACTTTATTAAATATATGTTTAAAAATGTCCCACCTAGTGGGAATTTTAGTTTTTAATCCTAATATTGGAATCTGGATTTCTAATATTATATTTAGTTTAACACCATTAATACCAGAAACTTAATTTCTAGTTTTGAGCCAACTTAAATGAAAAAAAAGTATGCTGGGATTTTGGCTTTATTCTAGCATCATAATAATAATATTGAAAAACCATGTGTTGGAACAATTACATATTTTTCGAAGCACATTCACATTGCAAAGCGATTTTCATGCATAGAGTCGGGCATAGTTCTGAAAGGCGAATGGTGTGGCGTGGCATTAACTTCTTCTAAAGCTATGGTGCACGGCGCGGCACATGGCGTGTGCCATTTTGAAGTACGACGCATAATAAATTAAATTAATTAATAATATTCATTCCTCTAATATGTCTTTGAAATATAAAATAACAATAAAAAAATATCAACTTTTAATTAAAAAAACGAATAGCATTGATAAAGGCATAAATAATTCGTTTTAAGCACCAACTATAAAATCATCTTAATAAAATTTGATAACCAAATTTGTAAAGTATTTCAAGTTCAAAATACAACCAAATGAATATTATAAATTATGTAGAAAAATAAGAATGCAAATGTTAATCATCAATATCAAAATAATTACAATTACTCTCCACATTATTTTCATCTTCATTCCCGTCACTAGATTTAAACTCAGACTCATGCTCCATATAAGCTTCTTCATCTTCATCCATTAATTGATATGGTGCACATTAGATGTAACACCTCTTGAACTTGATCTTGCCCTAGTTGTTACCCTAGCTCGAAAATTATATGCTTCTTTTTCAACTCTAGAAGCTTTAATAACATCACCTCAAGTTAAGTCATTGCTTTCATGTTGAAGGGCGTCTTCTTCATTGGAATCCAATCTTCCAAGCAACCATTCATTAGATTGATTAACATTTTCCAAACTGATAGGATCAAGTTTATGTCGTTTTTCAAAACGACGTCTTAAGCTCGATTATACTTGATATAAACTAAATTGTTCATGCGTTTTTAAGTTAATCTATTCTTTTTCTTGGAGTGAAGTTGTAAAAATTAAATTTTAAATTAAATTTTATTATTATTTCATAATAATAGTTATAGATACATGTAAAATATATACTTATATTTTCAAACACGCTCCAATTTCTTTCGCAACCCGATGCGTTGCAAGTGAGGCTAAGAATTCTAATTGCAAAGTCTTGCAAATTTGGAATGGTATTTCTAAAATGTTTCTACCATTTGATTTCACAAAACAAGTATCAAGATAAATATATATATATATATATATATATCTCATTGGAGGCTTAATCTTACCATCCATCGATCTTAACACAATTAGTAGTGGCCCTTCAATTTTAAGTGCGTATATAATAGTATTTCAAAACGACTGCATTAAAATCATACTGACTACCAACTTACCTTGTGCTTCTTTTAAATATTTGCATTCAATCCGCTGCTTTGATGTAAATATATCCTCAAATTTGCTGTCTGTACTTGAAAGCACTTTAAAGTCAAGAAAGCAGTAGCAAATCTGGTCTTTCCTGCTTGAACCATATCCGTTTGTTTAGTGAACTCTCTAATCATGTTTAGTAGATTAGGCCTATTATATATATATATATATATATATATATATATATATATATGCATTTATCATCCTTGCTTGCCCATACGTCTTTTTTAAAATAAGAACTTTGAAGATATCTTCAAAAATAAGATTAATATAATGAGTGGCGCCGGGAGTCCAGAACAAATGTTTATATTTAGCCTTTAAAAGTCTTCCTATTGATTCATAAATAAAATAAAAATTAATACATTATAAATGATTGCTAATGCAATTAAAATAAATAATAAGTAATGCATAAATTTTTTTACCCTCAACAACATTTGCGCTTGTACTATCAGTAATTACTTGCACCACATTTTTTTCATCATTTTGTTCGACGTATTTCAATAACAACTCACACATTTTCTCACTAATGTGAAAATACTCCGAAGCGTCGACTGATTTAATAAATTTTCTCCCCTTCAGGCAATTCGCCAAAAAATTAATCAATATCCTATTCTTCTTATTAGTCTAACCATCTGCTATCAAAAAACAGTCATATTTTGCTATTGCTTCGTCATGGGTCTTTAAAAGGCCACTCATCTGTGTCAACTCCTTCAAAGAAGTTACCCTCAATTCATGATAGATTGGTAAGTGTGTGTCGGGATCACATTGAAAACAAGCTTTTAGCATATGTTCAAAAGTATTAGAATTGATGACATTAATAGTTAGCATGTTCTCATATGCCCATCGTGCAAACCATTGCACCATATGCTTTCTGTTTATTTTTGTAGTTTCATCAAACTTTAGGACTTTTCTCTTACAACAGCTATGTTTCCATATCTCATCAACATCCTGTATGAAAAATATATCAATGGGGTCCATTTGCTTTGTTTTTTTAGTTGATGTAGTTGATGAACCAACAAATGAGCGCATGCCAATACTTGAAGCTTCATTATATTTATCACCTCTCTAATTCCTCAGCAATCAAATCAAAATGAGGAATTATATCAATTTGATTTTTTAGCTTTTTCCTCTTTTCCATTAAATTTCTAATTTCTTTCATAACATGTTTAGGATATTTTGTGCATGCTTTGGTATTTTGAAAGCCTTCAACAAAGTGTTGTTTGTGCCTTGTGATCCCCCTTTTTAGAATCTTGACTACATGTTCAGGAATCGTTTGTGTTTTTAGAATCAAGTAATGTCGCATAATTCCATGTTGAGTCCTTGTGGTTTGAATTCGATGGTTTAGAAGTCAACATCTTGGTATGATACCTTAATCTATAATTCTAAGCAATCAGCACACACGACACAAAGCTCATGAAGTAATGATGTATAGGACACAACAATTAGCGCACACACAGGCTGTAAATTTTAGTCCAAACATAGATTTGTATTGGTTAGCAATAAGCAAGTAGCACACATAGCACCTTAATCTTTTTCCATTCCGAGCAGAAATTTTGGTGACACAGCAATCACCAATCAACACACACAGCACCTTAATAGCTTAATCTTAGTTCAAGTAGAGATTTTTATGACACAAAAATCAGCAATCGGCAATTAGCACAGCCACAATACACATAGCATGCATTATAAATAAAAAATTATAATGTACACAGTACATAATTACACTTACACACGGCATACACAAAGTCCATTAGGGAAGCATCCATACAACATATACAAAGCCCATTGGGAAAGCATATACACGCAGCATAATTGATAAATTATGCACACAGTCACATATTGTATGACAAAATCGCGAGTGGGGAGGGGGGGGGGGAGGGGAACTACAATTTTTTTGGAAATTAACTTACAAAAAATCGCAATTGAATGGGGAAATTGAAACTTATCAAAGCCCAAGTACGTTCTTCTTCTTTGCTACGTGCGTCTCGCTTCCTTCCCAACTATGAATGCGTGTCTCAAAGCTAGGGATTGCATCGAACAAAAGGCCGAACTCCAGAATGAGGACAGGGGTTGTTTGGCGCAGGACGATGTTTTGGTTTTGTTTTTTAGGCTAAACACACTTAAAAGCGTGTTTTAGAAATACGCGTTGAAAAAAAAACACTTTCAGTGAAGGCAACCGCCGTAGTTGTAAAATGGCGCTGAGGCTGCGCCATGGCACGCGCCTTTGTGCACCATTTACAACTATGGAGTTGGGACAAGGCAACATGTAATGGAATTCCTCATTTCTGCTACTGCGGATTAAACCAAGTGGCTGCAACCATTGAAGCCGCCACTCAACTGGGGTGCTTAGTCATTTCCGGCTTGTACCATGCCTCTGTATCCACGGTAGCTTCTGTGTTCTCCTCCGTTACTGCCTTGTCATCTCCAAGTTTTGTAGTTGGACCCTACAAGCATTAATGGATGCATCAGAATTTATTCCCAAGTTGTCTTATAAACAAATATCCTTTGAGCGAAGGTAGGATTTACAACAAAAACATCTTGAAGCCTTATGTTATTCCCTTCAGCCATGACACGAGTGTTGCATTTGGCCGCAAATTGAGCTTCCAACGCAACACCTCTGGGGATCACCTGATCAAGGCCATTTGCTTGGGTCTCAACCTCCTAAATGGCCACAACATCACTTTCGTCCACAGGTTTGTCGTGAGCAGAGTGAACCACTGACTCCAGAGCTTTTCTGATTGTCACTGATACTGGATTGAAAATTGACAGTGGCGGAGCTGTCTGCTTCACTTCTCTAATCACCACTCAACGGCTGTTTGTGATACCCAAGTGGTCAATGATTGCCATGGTTTTTTTTCATTATGTTGCCATGCTAGAACAAATTTATTTTCACTTCAATTGGCTCAAGACCAGAGTCTAAGTTTTCAGTATTAAGTCAGACACAATATCAGAAACTCAGATTTTGATATTAGGACTAAAATTTAAAAATCCGACTAGGTGGGTTATTTTTAAAAAATATTTAATAAAGTAGAATAATTATTTAAAAAACCCATCCATGTTCAGCCCTGATGACACTTCAAGACTTCTTGATTCAAATCTCCAAAGATGAATCTTGGACTAAACAGAGAAGGACATTATGTGGGTTATATAGGTGTAAGTCTTGTCTTGTTGTAATTAATTTTTTTAAGAACTTGTTGTAATTACTTTTATTGAAATGAGTTGTGTTCTTCTGCCTTTTATTGTCTAATACTAATCTTTCTGTTGTTACCTTTTTCTTTTTTACTGAACAGAACCTATGAGGTTGTACGGTATGCTTGGGTCAGTACATTTCTAATATAAAAGAAAGAATTGGAAGTGTTTCAGCCCAACAAGGGTCCATGGCTCCTGCATCCATTCCTTAGCTTTTAGGATGGTTTGGCCAAGGGGTTATGTGTCTAAAATATATGGAATAGAAGTTGTTTTGCATTTTTTTTCCAGTTGAATGATATAATGGCGTGAATCTGGAAAGGACAATTACCTGAAGGATCCTTCTTTCATATGAATTTAATCAGAAAACACTCTTGGTTTTCAAGGCATCTTGCTTCCTATGCAGTTTAGTTCATTGACTTGTTTGGAAACTTATGGAGCTACATTCAACCAACTCTGTTTTGATTGTTTCTTATTCTTAAAAAAATGCAAAGCTGAATCTATTGTTGATTCTTTTAATGGCCGTGCAGACTGTGAGAGGAAAGTGCTTTGAGAAGTGTATCGCCAAACCTGGTAGTAGCTTGAGTGGGAGTGAGGCCAGTTGCATCTCCAGGTGTGTGGAGCGCTACATTGAGGCCACTGGCATCATTGGTAGAGCACTCTTTAGCCAGCGCTGAAAGCTCCATAATTCATTTGAACATTAATGTGATGGATCTTCAGGGTAATTATTTTAAATTAAGAGCTCGATAGTCCACGGGACATCATAGAAAAGTTAACGTGTTACTGAGCTTGCACTATGTACTTTTGACAATTTTTTTTATTATACATTCTCCTTTTCTTTTGAAGGGCTTCTCTGAAGTGTGTCCTTGGGGCTATAACAATTAGGTTCATGGATCAAACACATCAAAATTGCATAATTGTGATGCATCTCCTTCTGCATTTGCTTCATAGTGCATACACTTGAGATATAATGTGCTATAACAATGTGGCACAGGCATAACATATGCCAAGGAGTGCTGCAATTGCAATTGTTGCACTCAATATGTTGGCGGATGATTCGTCTTGCTCATTTTTCAATTTCAGTTCTATTTTCTGCTTGCAAAACTGTTGGTAACCTGATTCCACCATGTAGTGATTGATGCTGCGGGTGCAGATGATAGCATGCTTCATGACTGCCATGCTTCGCTCCCCATTAAGGTGTGAACCATCAATGTCTTTAATCACTAAGGTGATTTCCTTCCATCTTATGCATTCTTGTTTGATCATCAACTTGCATCTTGTCGTTATCACACATTCAGCACCTGGGTCAGTCAATATATTGTCTTTTATGGGAATGATGCACCCAAAACAAATTACATAGCCATTAGTTGAAGAGTTGCTCCGGTAAATTGATCGAGGTTTCCAACTTGAGATGTTGACGGCCTTTCCTTTTCTCTTGTCATACAGAATCCAGCTTAGTCGTAGGTCTCTAACAAGCTTACCGCATAGGTCTTCTCTTTCTTCATAACCCCTGAAGGCATCAGGAGGTAAGTTTGTTAAGTTTTCCATGCTGCCAAAATCACAGCTTGTTCCTTCAGTACTGCCCATGCCAAACAAATCTAGTTTAAAGGGGTAGCACAGAAACCTTGGGAAAGCGTCAGTGCGAGTTCCATACATGCTTTCAATTATGCCAACCACAACTTTGGAAAAAATGCAGTGTCCCTTGTAATATATGTCAACTAATGAAATGAAATCCCAAGGAGACGAAGTGGTATCAATTGCAGTACCTGTGGGGATGTCTTTCGATGCTTTTGTTACCTCATATAAGATCAAGGGGAAGGCATCGGCATAAAAACTCTTGGAACTTCCAGGCTTAGAAGATGCAATCTGGGACTGGAGTAGCCTCGCTGATGTTGAGGGCCAGGTGTTGTGACATAATTTCTGCCATAATCTATCATCTCTGGCTGCATCGCGGAGGTAAGTACAAGTGGAGGCCATGGCTGTGAGGCTGCAGCCGTCAAGTCTCGACATTAGATCTCCCACAAGGTCCCAAGCGAGAGACTTGAAGTGATCAGAGTCGATCTCCATGTTAAGATGCCTTGGAGAATCTGGAGGTTTCTTCAATTTTTTGGAGTTTTGGGGTGTCCTTAGTTGAATCAAATGCGGGTTTTAAATAGTACTTGCTTAATGTTAGTCAAAGATTGTGCGTTTAAGTGTGGCTGCTCGAAATTATGGTTGCCAGGACTACGTGTTTAGCACGGACCAGACTGACAAAATAAAATAAAATTAGGTACAGTCTCTTCCCTGATTCATCAAATTTTCAGTTTGGGGGTGATTTTACAGGAAGAAGTCTGGCAGCTAAGAAGTGTTGGGCATGCGCTGGACGCAGACCCAGACTAAGGATTTAATTGAGTTGTGCTCATGTTCGAACTTAAAATTCAAGTCATTCTCTTGCAACATAAAATGTGCTTGGTTTTCTCTTCCCTCTGTGTTTGGCAGCTCCTAATGTTGGTAGCCCACAATAATTCAATACGGCTAGTAGTAGAGCAGTGCAACCTGACAAGATCTCCAACGCAAGCTCCTCAGTTTTGTGCTTTTTTCATCCAGGCGTTCCTGTGGATTTATTGAGTCGGGGGAAGGGCCAAACCTAGGGGCGTAGGTAGACATTTTCCCCTGCTCAACTCTACCCTTTGAGCCAGGTTATCCACCACACGTATCTATTGACTCTATCGGTGAACTTACTTTATTATTGTTTTTCTCTTTGGAAGTAAATAATTGCTGCCGCTCCTATATCAGCAAAAGAATCGGGGGCAGTGCCTGTTTGGAGCTCTTCAAATGTTGTTTTAGACCTTACGAAGTGACCTCAACATTCGCTATAAGGGGACACCACCCTGAAAGGAAATATTCTCTTAAAGAATGTAGCTTGGCATTGGCCACCGTCCAAATACAGTAAAGGTTAAGTCATGCCGACGTCCGCGAATTTCCACCACCACCGTGGTTGTGTCAAGATCTGAATCCATGCCGTTGATGTAAAAAGTACTTTCCGAATAATGTATTTCAGCCCAAAAAACATGTAATAAGATGCCCGAATATACTCAATTTTAAGGTGATTCGGTCATTATTGATGACTAAATCCACCCCTTTCCAACAACACGCGATATACTCATGCAACCACAACAAAAATAAATAAATAAATAAATGCAACCACAACTTAAAGTGCGCCACAACCCGAACTCTCTCGATAAAGGATGGGTTTGGAAAAGCAGAAAGACATATGAGTCGACTGACACCAGCATAGCTACAATCTTAGATTCTAGACTTAGTGCAAATCGCATAATGGAATGAATTAATGTTCCAAATTAATAAATTGTATCAAGGTCGAAGCATCACTTCTCTGAATAAGAAACTCATTCAAAAGGAATTGGAAAATCAAAAAACGTAGAAGCAGAATCAGGTCGCACAACAAGATAAATGGGTTTTTCCTTCTGGCAAGGTTTTGCATCAAGAACAAACTGTTACAATTTTTGGTTGTCACCACCGTCTTGGGAGATAATCCATCCTTTGATTCAGTTACTTCCTCAAGGTCTGAAGGATGTACTCAGCATAAAGATCCCTGAAATTAGCAATATTCAGATTTTGGGGGGCGTAAATTCTCACTGAATCCACTTTGTAATACTACCACATAAAAACTGCATTCAGTACCATACACAAAAGACACAAAGGAATTAAAAATCAAAATTTGAAACTTACATGGAGTATTGGATGGCATCAACGGCAGTAGCTGCAGGCAAAAACTCATTCACTGCTACCTGTTTGTTCTCATTCTTCTTGTCTAAAATACTTATTAAGGGGAAAACATGGTTGGATTATACCTACACGCAGAGAAACTCAGATGCAAAATGGACCTAACTCTTAAGGACTTTAAAGGATACAATCTTCAAAGAAGCGCTTGATTTCAGTTAGACGATGAGGTGGCAGTTGGCCGATATCAGTGTAATGGCGATACTCTGGATCATCAGCACATACGGCTATGATCTTGTCATCTTTCTCTCCCTGTTGACAAAGAAACTTGATAAATCATGCATCCCTAACCAGTGCAAACAAAACCACATTTTCACGTAATGGATTAGTAGTACCTGATCAATCATAGGCATCAAGCCTATGGGCCTGACTCGAAGAAAACAACCAGGAACAACTGGTTCCTGTGAAGGAAATCTATTTCAGTGTGATCCTTGATAACAACAGTGGCAATAACAAGAAAGGCTGACCATAAAGAAACTAATCACTGCAGACATTTAAAGGCTACCTGCATGAGAACTAAAACGTCCATAGGGTCATTGTCTTCACATAGTGAACGAGGAATGAAGCCATAGTTGTGAGGATAAACCACAGATGAATACAATATACGATCAACCTAGGCGCCCATTGAAATAATTGATACTGAGTTTTTCAGATGCATGGTTCCATATATGGTGATCACTCATAGAGGTACTACAAGATCAGATTAGTTTATCGTACCTTGATCAGACCCGTTTTCTTGTCTAGTTCATATTTTACTTTACTTCCTTTGGGTATCTCAATCACCTGCAAGAATATTGGAACATAATTTCTAAGCCAGCCTAACACCATTGATCAACTTTCAGAAATACAGACATGGAAAGAATTGGCAAACACGGATAAGAATAACAGTTGGCGATATGTAAACGCGTTTACTACAGAATAAGAGTCTCCCGGTGGGAGATCCACCGTCAGAGTCCAAAATATCGAACTCCATATGTCATTTGAAATGTAAATTATTCAAGAACCAATATTGCATTATTGTAAATAAGAAAGGTACACACGACATTGACAATTTGGGGTGCTCCAGGCCCTGCAAAAAATATGTGCAAGAGATCAAATGTAGTACGACAGAAAAATAATAATAAAAAACATGCATTTCACTGAGATTCCAGTTCACAATAAAGTAATTACCAATCTCAAGGTCATGCCAAGGATGGGCAGCAACTGATCTCCTAGACAAAGAGGAAAGGATCCTCTCGTTTAAGCGGGGGGCGCCTGCGGTGGCTTTTGCTCCATTCTCATCGCTCATTTTTCCTGGAAGAAATTAATCAGATCAGACATCAGGTCCCTAAGACTAATCCTAAAAACAGAATGCTCCTGCCATCAAAAATTGAATGGTGTCAGATTTTTTCACAATCAAAACTCCTATTACTAGTGGCTCCGTTTCCTCTCAAAGTGTTAGGCCGGAAACAAAAAAACACAGACCAAAAAGAAACACATCTGTGCCACTCTCCACGAGATGTATCAAGATCTGGAAAATCCTACCACCTCTTGAATATTTGAGGGATCCCATGATTCAGGGTAATGCATTTCCCCTCTCATTTTCAATTTTTGATGTCTATTCAATAGAAAGTCCAAGAGAGGAATACCATTTGATCATGGATGAAGAATTTTTAGTTTGCAGGGGCAAATCAAATATTGAAAAGGAAAAAGACATCTTTAATTTGAAAATGATCAAAGTTCAGCTGCTAGATTCAATCTGGGCCTTAGTTTCGTCTCTGCTCATGCGTCAAGAAACACGAAGTAACCACATTCATCATCCATCATCCATCACAATTCACAAACACACACGAATGTAAAGAAAGCCATGGAAAAATTAAAAGAGAGAATCTCACCTCGAAATAAAAAGAGAAAACAAGAAGCCAGATGGCGAGGGAAACAAAACTGATTGAATGATACCCGGCGAAAAAAATTTGACGAATTATGATATCTGCAGTTGGGCTCTGGGGAAGGTTATATAGCCAAAGAAATGGAGTGGCGGTCAGCCAAATCCATGTGGAAACGCGGGAGCACAAATAGTTGTCACTCGGATTTCTATAACATTAACAGCAACTTAATTAAGATATTAGTAACTGCTAATTGCGGAGGAAAGGCGGATTTGGACTTGGTCTGAAAGGGACATGAAAGCCCCACCACTTTGTGCCTAATGTCGGGCTCTCTTACACACGACTTTCCCATCTTCTTCCCTTCCATTTCGGATTTGCTTCCACGTCTGATCACTGCAGTTCGTCTTCAACCTCACCCGAAAAATTTACTTCTGATTGAATCTGATCTCATTAATCAAATTTATTTTATGAGTCTCCACTTAATTTTACATAAATAGTTTCCGTTTACATGCATTAAAGTTTGAATCTTTAAGTCTAGTTGTATCACTGTGCTCGATGGATTGTTTGAATAATTTTTTATTTTTATTTTTAATTTTGCCCATTCTTGTTTGTTTGAATCAACGAGGTTATCGGCCTTGTTGACATTTTCTAATTTTGTTTCACATCCCTTCATAATTTGAGTTACGCGTCTATGTATTTAATAAAAGCACTAATCTTTTTTTATGATGTCTAATCTTAATTGATTCTGCAAAATAATAATAATAATAAATATAACTCAATTGAAATTTAATATGTTTTATTTTTATAATTTAAATGGAATAGCAAAATATTCTGTCAATCCGATCTGGCCAATTCATAGTCTACTAAAGTGCAAAGAAATTAATTGGCTAAACATTTTGACGCGATCCCAAGGATCCGTCGAATTTCATTTTAATATTTATTAATTTTAGTTTTATTAGTTAATGGGCTTAATTAATAAATTGGGCCGTGTGGGCTTTTTAGATTAAAGTCTGATAGTTTTAGTATAAATAGTAGTTTGTTATTCAGTAGAATACAATATAGAGAGTGTTTTCAATTAATTCAGGTTTCCTTTCAATTCCCTGAAATTGATTCTTTCAATTTCTCGTGAATTTCTATCCCAAATCGAGTCATTCCGAATTGGTTCGAGTGATTCGTAACGTATCAATCAGCAATCGGTGTGCTGATTGTGGCCGTTCTTATCGGGTTCAATCCAATCCTACCACGTTGGGTCGGCGTTCTTCGCCCGGTTCGCGTCCCTGGGGTTATCGGATTCGGGTCCGGTTACACCGTTCTATCCGACGCGATCGTTGATCACGTCAATTTGGTATCAGAGCCATCTTGTATCGAATTCTAATTCGATACACGATCCGGAGTAAAAAAAAAAAAAAGAAAAAAAATAAAAAAAAAGGGAAATTCGCCGCCGCCGCGCCACCGCCGTTGCCGCCACAAATTCGCACCGTTCAACCGATTCACGCAGCAATCAACCCCGCCACCACCGCCGCCGCCGGAGAAAACAAAAAAAATTCAAAAAAAAAAGAGGAAATCGCTGCCGCCGCGCCGCCGCCGCCAACAACCGCGATTCCGCCGCCGTTTCAGCCGATTTCCGCCAGAAAATCACACCCACCGAACCGCCGTCGAGAGCCCATCCCTTCCCACACCGAATCGCCGCCGAAGGAGGAGCGAATCGGCCGGAATTTCACCGCGAGCCGCGCGACGCCACCTGGAGAAATTCGCCTGACTCCGCCTGATTCCGCCGTCTACCGCCGTCGTTGAGGGCCGCCCAGGGCTTGCCGACGCTCGGGGAGTCGACGCCGGCCAATTCCGCGGACGAACGCCGGCGAAATCAGCGGTTTCGTCACCGCCGCCGCCGCCGCTCGCGAACCAGGAAAAAAAAAAAAATCTGTCGGGCCAGGGGCTTGATTTGGGCCGGAGCAATTTTTTGGGCCAAGTTGCTAACTGGGCCCAAGTGAGCAAAAAAAAAAAAAAAAAGATAAAAAAAAATCCTGTTGGGCCGAGGTTGATTGGGCCAAAAAAATATTCCTATTGGGCCGAGTATCTAGTGGGCTGGAAGCAGGATCTGGGTCAGATTGAAACTGGGCCAGGCGTGAAAAAAAAAAAAATCATTGGGCTGAAGGAATTGGGCTGGACCAGAAGCTGTTGCCGGGCTGGACCTTCTGACGTGGTAAGGCCGTGTTTGGTTTCAGTAATTCTGTTTTTTCTAAGGGTCTATTTGGCTGCAAAATTTTATTTCTGCTTAAGGACCTGTTTGGCTGTAAAATTTTATTTCTGCTTAAGGACCTGTTTGGCTGCAGAATTTTTATTTCTGCTTAAGGGCCTTTGTGGGTACTGAAATTTTTTTTTTAAAAAAAAAAAGAGGCAAAAAAAAAGGAAAGAAAAGAAAAGAAGAGGCCAAAAAAAAAAGAGAGGCCGAAAAAAAAAAGAGATGCTAAAAAATAAAAGAATGGAAAAGTGACTTCTGTTGTTCATTGATTTTTAATATTATTGAGATTGTATTTGGAATATTGAAGATAGAGATAGTTGCTTATCTCGTAGTTTTAGGCCATATCCATCGTACCAAGTGCTTGTATTCTTACGTTTGAATCTTGAGATCATTTTGGAATCACACGAGGAGGGCACGAGAAATTGAGACTGGTGGTGAGGAATAAATTGAGAGTGCGTGATACAAGAGTGGAGGTAAGAAACGAGTGCCAGAGAGCCTTTATCTAAGAGAAACGAGATTGGTGAGGACTTTTATTACTAACAATTACCTGCTATTATTGTTTTTGTGTTGTACCGCAGACTTCGTAACGGCCAGCCAGTATTCAGGACAGGATAACAGTCCTGATGAAACTAAATTCTTATTTGAATCCCTTAGTGATGAGTTGAGAAAGCTCACCAGGAGCATGGAGGGCATGCAGGACCGAATGGCAGATGTGCACGATCGCTTAGGGCGAGTAGAAGCGTCCCAAGCTGTAACTCTAGAAAGAGACAGTTCGCTGTCCAGACCAGCTGGACGTAGAGGTAGCCCCGTGCCAGGTCGAGCTTGGACTAGGGATAGACAAGGGCATCATGTCAGACCTGTAAGGCCCGATCGATATGATTATGAGGAGGAGTATGGGTCGAACGAGGATGAGGGCTGGTACACGTACGACAATGATCCCAGGAGGCATCGTCGAAGGGACTGTGTGGACGACGAGATGCCTAAGGGATTAAAGTTACAGCTGCCACCCTTCCAAGGGCGATCTGATCCCGACGCCTACCTCGAGTGGGAAAGGAAGGTAGAATTAATTTTTGATTGTCATCGCTATTCAGAAAGCCAAAAGGTTAAGTTGGCAGTAGTGGAGTTCACAGATTATGCGATCGTATGGTGGGATCAGTTGTGCACTAGCCGGAGGACAGCTGGAGAGGGGCCAGTGCGTACTTGGACAGAGTTGAAGGCAGTCTTGAGAAAGAGGTTTGTACCGAGCCACTACCATCGAGACCTGTATCAACGATTGCAGACATTAACGCAGGGAACTCGGAGTGTGGAAGACTATTATAAGGAGCTCGAGATAGCTATGATCCGAGCAGATGTTGTGGAAGATAGGAAGGCCACTATGGCACGTTTTCTGAGTGGATTGCACCGAGACATAGCTGACGTAGTGGAGTTGCAGCATTACGTAGAGATAGAAGAAATGGTGCAAAAGGTGGTTAAGGTAGAGAGGCAGCTGAAAAGGAAGGGTAGGTTCACATCCGAACCTAATACTACTAGCAGATCCTTCCCTAGAAGAGAGGATAAAGCACCAATGACGAGTGCCACTCGGGCCAGAACTGCACCTAAAGTGGAGGCACCTAAGGTAACAACTCCTAGTCCCTCTGGCTCATCTAACACACGAAACCGGGATATTTTGTGTTTTAAGTGTCAGGGCAGGGGGCATATTGCTTCGTAGTGTCCTAATAAAAGAGCTATGCTGCTGTCAGAAAATGGGGACATTGTGACTGATGAGGAGTGTGACAGCAGTGAAGAAATGCCACCATTAGAGGAAGTGCCGTCCGACGAGGAAAGGTTGTGCGAAGAAGGGGGAATTAATTTAGTGGTAATGAGAGCGTTGAGTACCCAAGTGAAGGAGAAGATTGATGAGGCTCAAAGAGAGAATATATTCCATGCGCACTGCCTGATTAATGGTAAGACTTGCAGTTTGATAGTAGACGGAGGAAGCTATACAAATGTGGCGAGTACGACGCTGGTTGAGAGATTGGCCTTGCCAATGAAGGATCACCCTAGGCCATATAAGTTACAGTGGCTTAATAATAGTGGTGAGGTTAAAGTGACGAAGCAGGTGATGGTGAGCTTCAAAATAGGAGCGTATGAGGATCAAGTGACATGTGACGTAGTGCCTATACAGGCTTGTCACGTCCTGCTCGGCAGACCGTGGCAATTTGATCGACAGGTGATATACAACGGATTGACTAATCGGTATTTGTTCTTATTCCATGGAAAGAAGGTCACATTGGTTCCCTTAACTCCAAAGCAAGTATACGAAGACCAGTCGTACATGCAGAGGCAGTTTGAGATGGAAGTCGAGAGGAGGAAGAAAAGGAAGGAGGGGTTAAGAGAGAAAGAGCAAAGGAAGGATGAGAGGGGAAAAGAAAAAAAGGAGTGCATGATGGCGACTATGAGGGATGTAAGGTTGGCATTGAGTGCTGAGAAGTCCCTTGTGATGTTGATGTATAAGGAAGCATGTTATATATCTGATGATGTCACATCCTCTCTCCCCTCTGTTATAGTATCTGTTTTGCAGGAGTACACTGACGTATTCCCAGAGGAGGTCCCCAAAGGGTTGCTGCCGGTTCGAGGGATAGAACATCACATAGACTTTATCCCGGGGGCATCCATACCCAACAAGCCAGCACACCGAACCAACCCTGAAGAAACCCGAGAGATCCAGAGACAAGTGGAGGAACTGATGGGTAAAGGCTGGGTTCGAGAAAGTATGAGCCCGTGTGCCGTCCCCGTGCTGCTCGTGCCGAAGAAAGACGGACAATGGCGCATGTGCGTAGATTGTAGAGCTGTTAATGCCATTACGGTAAAGTATCGTCACCCCATACCTCAACTAGATGATTTGCTTGATGAGTTGCATGGTGCTACTATATTCTCTAAAATAGATCTTAAAAGTGGGTACCATCAAATTAGAATGTGTGAGGGGGATGAATGGAAAACAGCCTTTAAAACCAAGTTTGGCTTATATGAATGGCTTGTAATGCCATTTGGACTCACTAATACTCCTAGCACATTTATGCGCCTAATGAACCATGTTATGCGTGCATTCATTGGCAAGTTTGTTGTAGTATATTTTGATGACATATTGGTCTATAGCTGCACAATGGCCGAGCATGTTGAGCACATACGCAGCGTACTTGATGTTCTACGACGAGAAAAGCTATATGCCAATATCAAGAAATGTACCTTTTGTACTGACCATTATGTCTTCCTAGGATTTGTTGTTGGTATACAGGGAATACAAGTAGATGAAAGCAAAGTAAAGGCTATACAAGAATGGCTAACTCCGACGACAGTATCTGAAGTGAGAAGTTTCCATGGGTTGACTGGTTTCTATAGGAGATTTGTGCAGGATTTCAACACCATTGCAGCCCCACTCACTGCCATAATTAAGAAGAATGAGAAGTTCAAGTGGGGAGAAGCCTAACAACGAGCGTTTGACACCTTAAAGAATAGGCTTACACATGCTCCTGTACTTTCCTTACCAGATTTTAATAAGGCTTTTGAAATTGAGTGTGATGCTTCTGGTGTAGGTATTGGAGCAGTCCTAATGCAAGACAAGAAGCCCATTGCATACTTCAGTGAGAAACTTAATGGAGTCGCGCTGAATTACCCCACATATGACAAGGAGTTATACTCCTTGGTGCGGGCCCTGGAAACATGGCAACATTACTTGAGGCCAAAGGAATTTGTGATTCACACTGACCACGAATCCCTAAAGCATTTGAAGGGTCAGAGTAAGCTCAGCAAACGGCATGCCAAGTGGGTGTCGTTCATTGACACATTCCCTTACGTCATCAAGTACAAAAAAGGTATGGAAAACATAGTTGCTGATGCATTATCCCGTAGGTATAATTTACTGAACACGCTAGGCACAAGGTTACTAGGATTTGAGAACATTAAGGAACTTTACCAAAATGATCCTGACTTTAGTCAAGCCTTTGCGCTCACTGAAAAGTGTGCTTATGACAAGTATTTTAGACATGAGGGTTATTTGTTCTATATTAATAGATTGTGTATTCCACGGTGTTCTCTACGAGAATTACTTATCCGAGAAGCTCACTGTGGAGGACTAATGGGACACTTCGGTGTCACCAAGACTGTGCTAATTTTGCAGGAACACTTCTACTGGCCAGGACTAAAAGGGGACGTGGAGCGAGTTGTAGAAAGATGCATACGGTGTAAGGAAGCGAAGTCCCGCAACCAGCCCCACGGTATGTATCACCCTTTACCTGTCCCGAATACCCATTGGACTGACATATCTATGGACTTTGTTTTGGGGTTACCCCGGTCTAAAAATGGTAGAGATGCTATCTTTGTGGTTGTAGATAGATTTTCTAAGATAGCTCATTTTATTGCCTACCATAAAACTAGTGACGCATCGCATGTGGTTGACTTGTTTTTCAAAGAAGTAGTCCGTCTACATGGTGTACCCAAAACTATAGTGTCCGATCGTGACGTTAAATTTTTGAGTTATTTTTTGAAAACACTATGGGCTAAGTTAGGGACTAAACTACTATTTTCTACAACCTGTCACCCTCAAACCGATGGACAAACTGAAACTGTTAACCGAACACTCACTACATTACTGCGTACTGTTATTAGGAAAAATATTAAAAGTTGGGAAGAGAGCTTGCCGCATGTTGAATTTGCTTATAATAGAGCTGTTCATTCTGCTACTAATATGTCTCCATTTGAAATTGTATATGGTTTTAATCCTCTAACACTTTTAGATTTGTTGCCATTGCTTGGCAATGAGCATCTGAGTTTAGAAGGCAAAAGGCGAGCCGAGTATGTCAAGCGAATGCATGAACAGGTCAAGCAAAACATCGAGAAAAGGAACGAGCAATACGCCCAGCAGGCAAATAAAGGTAGGAAGCGGATAGTGTTTGAACCCGGAGATTGGGTGTGGGTTCATATGCGAAAGGAGAGGTTTCCCAAGCAACGGAAGTTTAAATTGATGCCTCGAGGAGATGGGCCATTCCGAGTCTTGGAGAGACTCAACGACAACGCCTACAGGCTGGAGTTACCAGGTGAGTTCGGAGTCAGTGCAACTTTTAATATTTCTGACCTGAGTTTATTTGATGTAGGTGATGAACGGGATTCTGAATTGAGGGCAATTCCTTCTCAAGAGGAGGGGAATGACGTGGACGTCCAACATGATAAAGAGGAGTCGCTGGCAATTCCAGCTGGACCAATAACCAGGGCACGGGCAAAAAGACTTAAAGAAGCCATTAACGTCTTGGTGCGCGAAATTCAAGAAGATGTCACGTGTGGATGCAAATTCGAGGAGCCTGAGGAAGAGCGCAGAGTAAACATCCTGAGATGGATGGAAGACTTGGGGGTGAAGGAATAAAGAGGTATGATTAATTCAGTTAATTATTTTTCCTTCAATTTATTTTAATTATTTCTCCTTTAATTTAATTCTGGGCCCAGTCAAAATAAGCCCAGTAGGAGCCCGCAGCCCAACTAGGCTAGGGTTTTGACACTATAAATTCATTATGTACCATCAGATTTCACACAGAGTGTTTTCAATAAATTCAAGTTTCTTCTCAATTCCTTGAAATTGATTCTTTCAATTTCTCGTGAGTTTTATATCCCAAATCGAGTCATTCCGAATTGGTTCGAGTGATTCGTAACGTATCAATCAGCAATCGGTGTGCTGATTGTGGCCGTTCTTATTGGGTTTAATCAAATCCTACCACGTTGGGTCGGCGTTCTTCGCCCTGTTCGCGTCCATGGGGTTATCGGATTCGGGTCCAGTTACACCGTCCTATCCGACGCGATCGTTGATCACGTCAATAGTCAAACTCTAAAAGGCTTATGGTAAAAGGAGAGGTCTAAGTACAAGCTACCGAAATTCAATAAATGCATGGAAGAGATACACAGAATCAATTATGATGCATAGAATTAGCTGATGGTGATCAACCAGGTGAAGTGAACATTATTGCATGATAGAGGATGGCGAAGAGGCATCTTGACAAACAATATTTCAGAGTCCCTTAATGAAGTTTTGAAAGGTGCAAGACGGCTCCCAATAACCTCAATTGTTCAGCTTACATTTGATTGTGTTGTTGGGTTCTCATTATATGACTTACAAGGGTAACAACATGAAGGCAAAGGGTCATGATTGGCTAATATGACTTGCAAACAAATACCTACTTTTAGAGTGGGAGTCCATTAGGCACACATCGCAATCAATTGACTGTGTGCTTTTCACAGATGCAGGAATAGTGTACCACAATGGTCGCTGTGGGACAAATTACATTGTTTGTCTTAGGTAGCATGAGTGTAGTTGTGGCAAATGGATCTTGAGTGGGATTCTATGCCATCATGCTATCCATGTGTGCCGTCGATATCATGTTAACCCAAAGAGCTTGTCAACACCCATTACTCAATTAATGCATAGGTGAAGACCTACTATGACGAATTTCAAGCAGTATGACCCAAAGACTATTAGGAACTTGCACCGTTTTAGTTAGTGCACAATGCGGAACGCTGACAGGTTTGATGTAGAGGGCAAGATCGAACAACTCGCTATAGAAATGAGATGGATTATGGGTAAGTACTAACTAGGTAGGCTCTTAAACATATAGAGGCAGAGAGTTCGCATAGGAGGGTTTAAATAGTCAAAAGTTTTACGCTTGTATTTTAATATATTGTTCACTACAGTAAAGATATTTAGTTGAAAATTGTATGGAGTGTGCAATTTTATTCCTTAATAGAAATGATCGAATACTTATTTTAATGGAAGACATTTTCTAGTTTTTAAATTTTTTGATATGTGAATCAATTTACATAAGTAACAAATATATTGTCTAGTAATATATATGTTTGATTGACATATATTTTTTGTCATTTTTTTGGACAGAAGCTAACACTTGTTTTTTACTAAAATTATAGTATATCAGTAGAAACCTTAACTCATCTTAGTCCAATTGATAGTTCAGTATTGCGCCTACAAACGAATCATTGCTCAGAGGCTGTTTGAGTTGGCACCCTTGATAGATGCTTTACTCTACAGTCCCTGATAGATACTGGCTGCATTTTGAAGATGTAGACCTTAGAGTGCTTCATATCTTTCATCCCATCGACTTATACGACGTATACAGATACGGTGTGTTGCAGTTAGATCGCTACTTGATTACGATGTTATTTGAGGGTGGTGGCGAGAGACACACATATTTCACTTTGTACTTGGAAAGGCCACCATTACGTTACAAGACATGATATTGATGGCATTTACTGGTGGAGAGCAACCCAATCACCAGTAGAGAGTCCCAACTGACACACTCACAATGGATGTAGATTTGCATAGAGATATTAGGTTGGGCATCTAGAGATCAAGATTTCAAATGTTACAGTATTTTCCTTGCATAGATCATACGGCACATGAACTTGTACCTATTGCATGCAGATAGTACACAACTAGATGTACAACAGTGGGCACGTGGCTTCATTTTAATACTATTCGGAAGTAGCTTGTTTCTTGACTAGTCCAACAATTGGGTTAGGCTGCTTTACCTTGATCTGATCATTGACCTTGATAGTGCAGATAAATACAGTTGGGGTAGTACAGTTTTAGCATGTCTGTATCGAAATCTCTACAGTACTTTCTAGAGAGGGCAATCATCCACTTCTGACCCATTATCCCATCTATAAGTACCTTTAGCATATCTTGTATTCACATAATATAACTTCGATTTTTAGGATAAACTAAATTGTGATTGTAATCTCATTGTCAATAATGCAGATATGGGCATAGTCTTGAATACCAGGACTTGCACAATAGATTCTAAGGCACCATTTTAACCTGAGTCTACACACTCTACTTGATGGTGACGAGCTTCTAGCAACACCGTATGGTGCCATATATATTTGTAACAAATTTTTATTAATTTTTTAATCACTCTCTATATAATCTATAATTGTTACTTTTGCTAATACTTTTCTTGATAAATATATAGATAGTCCTATGCATAGAGATAGATGATTAAGATTGGTAGCCTTAACATACAGATTTTTCAAGAGATTTTGGATTCAAGGCACACACCCAAGTTTGTTAATTGACTATTATATTATATTGTTAATAGAATATTTGATTTAAATAATCATCGTAATGTCTTTGTTATAAAAAATGCGTAGTTTAACTGGCGATCATATGCTCCTGAGTGGTAAACCATCTTGCTAGCAAGGTCTGGGTACCATATATGGACATACTCAGGTCCACTCATCCTATATGATATTGTAGAGATGCACTGGCTAGAGCAAGTTCTACGATAATTTATGATGGTGTAGAACATTCCACTTACCCCTCGACTTGATGAGCATCGCTTACATAGTGTTGACTATCGTGGAGGAACAAGAGATTGGGTGATGTATCATCAGCCATACGTGGATCATTGGTG
Source organism: Avicennia marina (assembly GCA_019155195.1). NCBI lineage: Eukaryota > Viridiplantae > Streptophyta > Magnoliopsida > Lamiales > Acanthaceae > Avicennia > Avicennia marina. The sequence goes on along the minus strand of CM032771.1, from coordinate 6,750,499 downwards.
CAACTTAACAATGGTTGTGCGGAGACAGATACACCACCACCATGTACAACAAGTAGTGAGCGGGAACATTAATTGGTATTATCAGGTCACTCGCCGCATGATTACTCCATTGACTACTTTCGTAGAGTCTGGATTTCAACCCGAAGATAGTACTTGAACTGATTACGTAGTATGTAATTTCAAATAATATTTTTTATTTTCTTAATTTATGTGTATTTGATAGTCAAAATTTAGCATGTATTGAAGTATATATCCATTTTAGATTCAAGAGATGGAGTAATTCTTTATATACTAGTCATTGTACGCGAGTTCTAGAGTGCGATCATGCAAGGCAAACTAACAGATTGCGTGCCTATGGTGAGGTGGATGCTAATCCTATGACACACGGTACGTCTACAAAGATAAGCCCTTTGACAAGTAGGCCTAGGGTTGAGCAATGTAGTAGACTTAACTCTATATCTCGTAGTGCAATATTTTTAGATCTTGATAGGCCATCTACTCTGGTATACAGTGCAACATAAGTCTCTTACATGCCTACTGCATCGTAGTAGCATGATGATGTTTACATACTTACTCCACCAGATCCATCCATACAGAGTCTATATTCACCGCAGGTGATGCAGGGTCTGTACTATTCAAAAGATAGTGTCTAAACATTTATGTAGCACTTTGGAATATCGGAGGATTACGGCCATACTTTTCATACATTACTTGTTCTATAGAGCAGTTACCAGATGCATGAGGATTTGTAATAGGATGATACATTTGAGTAGTATACTGTATTGTTGTATGATGACACATCACAACATGTGGATGATGCTGACTTGAGACTTTGTAGAGATCGATGATGCTGACTTGAGACTTTATTATTTATTACTCACACATGTCAACATAAAAAATAGCAGCAGGATGATATACATATAATCGAAATATACACACTAATTGTATTTAAACCTACACTAATTACTTAAAAAGAGATAATAGTATTAAACTATAATTATAATTAACATAAAAATAATTCTCTTAATTTACTTTCTCTAATAAATTTTTTTATTAAATTTATATTATTATATATTATTTTAATAAAGACATTTTTACATAATACAAAATTTCAAACCCAATTACTTTATATTAGAACCATTTTTATGATTTTTAGATTCAATTTAAATTTATTAATTTTTTCTTTGTTAAGTTCTTTTTTTATATGTTATTTTATACATAATATATTAAAATTAAAGAGCAACGAACTAACCATTTCCGTAAACTCGATCACGCCTTTCAATTTTGTTAATTTCATTTATCTATAATGCATGAGAAAATGTCAAGGGCATGTTTGTTTGATTGAATCACGAAAAATAGATTGCCGCCCATTTCTGTGATTCTTAATCACAAAATTGAGTTAGATTTTTAAATCCCCTAAAACTAAGTATATTTAAGAAAATGAAATAAATTTTTAGTATAAACTGTTAAAAAAATTCAAATTAGAACTCCATATACCCTTAAAAAATAAAACAGAATATTTTGACAAAACTCAACAAGAATTCCATGCATTTTGATAGTATATTTTTCAAAAAAAAAAAAAATCGCAACAAATTAGAAAATTTGGAACTATCACCAGCGTCTCAATCTTTCAAAAAGTAGGTGCATTTTGATGGTAAGATTGAATCTTTTCGCGATTTCCATAAGTGGAGAGCCACTTTCTTTTTTTTTCTGTGGACAGTGAAAAAATTAATTTAAACTATTATAATGTTCTCAAAATGCAATAATTTTACATTCTGAGAATGCTGAATGGTTTTAGATATTAAAAAGAGAATGCCTTTTTTGTCGTGACTCGACAACGATAAAAAATTGGACAAATGCAAGTTACCTGCTGGGAATTGCATTTTTAATTTAGATTTGTGTGCTCTTCACTCACACAGCAAGCGAATCATTTAAAAAAGTTGCTACAGGGCTATATGTAGGTTACAGTCACTGAGGTCTCTCTCCCACAGGGATTTCGTTGATCAAATTCGTTCCAAATTTGTATACTTGTGTTTCTCTGGTGCCGTGGTGACAAAATGAAAGTACAACTTAGGCCACGCTGTAATATTTGAACAGAAGGTTGTGGCTCAAGTCCGTGCAAATTGCCTTTTTCCTGACTCTACAAGTTAACGTGACAGTAGCGGAAACCATTAACTATTTAGGAATTTTATATTTAAGTTTTGAATTTGGATGCAAATTTTACAAGATATGAATATTTAAAAATAATGTAAAAATGAGAAACAAAAAAAAGGAATACATAGAGTTGTTTACAAGTGTGGATGTTGGGCTCACTCGTAAGCTTATATAGGCAAATAAATAACAAGAAAAACTTAAAAATGCGCTTAAAGAAAAATTAAAGTGGCTTGAAGGCAATATCGTGCACGGGTTTGTCTCCACAAGTACTGCATGTCGACTTAAAAAAATTATGGAAGTTGATCATGCTCAACTAAAAGTTGCTCGGCCCAACAGTTAAAACTAAATACCTCACATTCTTATGAAAAATAAACCGTTTGGTCCTAAGAACCATCAAACATTTTATTGAAATATATACATTTTTTTATACAACTACATTCCTCGTCTTAACCAAAACGCTCATGATAATATATAGCCATATGATCGGCTTACCTTATTCCAATCCCACAAAATTTTCAACTCGAGACATAGCAGCTGAATGGAACAGCCAATGTTAGACCAAAGAGGCCTATGCGGCAAGTGAATTCAATAGGAGGTGTAGTAATACCCTCCTGGCAGTCCCATTCGCATAAGTTCTGAGATTCCATGAGGCATGACAGGTTGCACAGCGGCATCATAATAAGTTGAAGTGGCAGCAATCTTGGCCAAGCCCATTTGGCCTTGCATGCCATTGTTTGCATATTGCTGCCAAAGCTGCTGCTCCTGCGTGAGCAACTGCTGTTTCCTCTCCATGTCTGCGATTTGCACGTAAGAAGGCGGTGGTACCAAAAGAGATGCTGCAAAAGGATCTTGTTGCCCCACTGGTTGGACTGTTCCATCAGGAGCAGGCAAGGCCAGCACCTGTGTGGCAGTCTTGCCCGGCCCAGGCAATGCCACACTACTCGCACTTCCACCAGTGAGCTCAGAATTGTTTGCGTGTTGCCTTATTGTTCCCTGGTCGTACATACCATTCAACAATAATGGATCAAAACCACCTGCTAAATCAGCCTTCTGCTTTGATAAATGGCTGGTCGACTCCACCAATTCTAATTCCCAGCCAGCTTTACCACTTTCAGCAGCAGGATTCTGCCATGCTGAAGTCACTTTAGGCTCTCCATCTGTTGGGAATTTTACCCATTCTTCATTTGTGTAGGCAGAACCAGGAATAGAAAATAAAGCCAACGCCAACTTGTTGCCCTGTTGATCAGCTGATACTCCACCATCCTTCAGATTCACCAGATCTTCTGCAACGAGTTGATTCTGTGGCTTCTGTTGGGGCTGTGGAATGGATGGGGCAATGTAATCCTCTGGGAATGGGAGAGCTTTGACCTCATGTAAGGTTTGCTCTTTCTCCTCTTTGATTTCTGAGAGACTTCCTTCCTTGTTTTCATTTGGGCTCTTTGGCCTATTTCTTTTTTCCCTCAATAGCCCTTCAAGTGTCCCCAAAAGTTTATCGCTAATTTTCTGCACTTCTGGAAATTCTGATGACCTTGCAACCCCTACATCCTTACACCAACTATAAAACACTTCAAGTTCATCAATAATCTTTGCAGCATTAACATAAGCATCAAATACCTTGACACAATAACCATATTCCAGCTCTGAGAAACAATCAAACAAATTATTTAATATGTTTGATATATAAGCATAAATCCTAAAACTTTCTTTCAGAAGCATGTATAGTGCTACGAGCACCATCCTAGAGTTCTTTGCAGCCCCAGTTGGTCTAGAAGCCAAGAAACGATCAAGAAGCCGCAGCAATTGGATCAACCTCTCCAAAATCCTCTCAGGCCCCAATTCCCGGACCTGTGTTACTTCATTCATCTGCGTATGTGACTCATTCAAATCCTCAGGAGATGTTGACCTCCTATCCATCCCATAACCAGATTCGTCTCTAGACTCTCCATACCTATCATCATACCTCTTCTTCTCATTGCCACGAACACTCAAATTCTTCTCATACGCCATAAACTCAAGCTTCTGATCCAAATACAACGAGTAGGTCCTAATGAATCCTGAATGATCCCAGGAATTTGAGTGTGCCTCATCCCTAAAATCTGACATATTTAGTACTCTTGCCTGCTTACGACTGGCAAACATCAGTTCCTGTGCGAAAGCAGTGTCCCCATCACTCAATAGTCTATGAACAAGCATCAAAGTCTTCAATGCGACTATCCAATCATGTGTTTTGTTCAACCTCTTTGAAATTGCACAAACGCATGCATAGACATACCCTCGCGAATAAGATGTCATATTCAACATCTCTCTAACACACTTGTCATCTGCAGGTTCATTATCATGAGTTGTGGCCCTCACAATCAAGACCTCGAGATCAGTTGCAACTTTGCCAGCCACTTTGGCTAAACTTATACTTGTCTGATCCTTCACTGCACCTATCGCCTTCCTGATAGTACTTGACGCCATCCTTAGCAATCACTTATCTGGTTCTTGATCTGTCTCCCTCAATTCTTGATACCACAAACTGTAATTCCAGTCTAAAAAGGGCTTTGGCTTTGGAAATTATATTCAACAGAAATAAAATCGATAGTTCCAATTAGACCCTCCTACGAAAAATACATAAAAAAAATAAGAAGGGATAAATGTCAACAAGTTAAAAAAAAAAAGTCTTCCTGGAAAAAAAAATTGTGTGTGATTGCAATGGTTTTTCGCTTCTTAAGTCTGTCAGTGGGCAACAACAATAAATCTTTTGCGTCTATCACCAACCGAGCCGGGAAGCTGCGAATTGGGATTCAATTCAAAATTGAAAATTCTTCACGCGTTATCTAAAAACTCGATCTTTGATAGAAAAGTAAAACAGATGACGACATATATCACCATGACGAATAAACGCACATACAGACGCATACGTATTGACTAAGAAGGTATTCAGAAGAATTACGGCGAGTGAGACTAATCTTGATGCAAAGATTGTGATCTGAGCGGAAAACGAATGATCCGCCAATCAGCACCGACGCCCACGCCGCTGTACCTTTATAAGTGCACCAATGATATGAATATGGATGACTACGTCTATACGATTATATATGCATATGTGTAGAGACACAGCCCAAGAAGGCAGCTTAGACTGGAAAAGAGTGAACAGAGTGACTGTAGAGATGGAGGGAACGTTGCGGAAACGCGTTCGGCAGGGGGGGGGGTGTTGCGCGGTGCCACCTTTTGTATTTGGGCAGCAGTAATGGCCACCACGTTTCTTGACACGCGATATGCTTGTTACAAGTGTAGACATTAAAAAATATAACGAGAAAAATATAGCAGTGGAACATTAATTAATTTTATTTATTTACAGATTTAAATAATTATAATTCTTAAATTAGATGAATAAAAAACTAATATATTAATTTGATCAATCAAATATAGACAAGTGGTAAAATTCTATTAGCGACTTGAGAGAGAAACTATATAAAATTAAACTTATCAAGTTGCTAGATAAAGTCCAAGTTAAGATAGTCAATAAAATTATGCCATGTCAACAAGTTGATATAGCTATATCATCTCTCTTACAACTATAAATAAGTGCTACATTCCACAATAGAAGATAGAATTAAAGCAATTGAAAACTTGAAGCAGTGAAAGCTTTCTTTAAATTCTCTTTAGAATTCCTAAGAACATTTAAGAAATTCATTATCAAGTTCAATGCATTTTTCATTAAGTTAAAAAAGTTCGTCATTAAGTTTAAAACGTTCTTCATCAAAAGTCTTCGAATTCATCGTTTGATCTAAAATTGTGGTGCTAAGTCTGAAGATCAAAGTTATTGAACATCTAACAACCCTCAAGGAAAATCAAATACAATCATTTTCCTTGAAGATTGTTCAAATTTCAAGCAAGCGTTCTTGAAGAAAAAAATAAGAGGATTGTAAGAATAGACTCTTTGAAACTTCAGGCATTGAAATGTGCATATAAGGAATGCACTGAGAGCTATGGTACATTCTTAAAAACTTTTGAAAAATTAGCCACGTGAGCTCATGACATGGAGTTGAGTATAGCTGCAAATGGTACTGGTGGACCATCTGTTTCAAGTTTTGCAAGCTAAAAGACAAGCAAGAAGCAAAAAAAAGAGGGTAAACCTCCCACTTAAAATTCAAACAAGATATCCATGGTAGTACATGCCAAACCCGTAGTTAAGGGAAAGGAAAAAGTTGCCAAAAAGAAAGAAACTCCCCAGAAGTCACAAAGACCAACCCTAAAAGAAATGTAAGCTAAATCATACCCTTTCTTAGACTCGAACATCTTACAGATCTTTGATGACTTGCTAAAAGCCAACCTCATCAAGTTATAAAAAATGAAGCAACCTACAGAAGTTGGGAAGACTAATAATCCCAAATATTACAAGTACCATCGCTTGGTTGGGCACCCTATCCATGATTACTTCATATTCAAGAAAAGGATTATGGAACTTGCCTGCCAAGGAAAAATCACTTTAGAGGATGATAGTGCAAATGTCAATATTATCATCCTTAATCATCAATTAAATGAAGTGAATTAAACCAACAACTCCCCTAATGAAGCTGGCTGCTTCCACCAGAAAAGTTAAGAACTCGTTGAAGATTGCATGGCTGTAATAGTCTTCACTAATAAAGGCTTGATGTGGGGTCATAACCCCACAACAAGTCTTTGTTCGTCACCAGCTATGCCCACAAGCAAAAGATCAATAGAATGTTGGTAAATGAAGGTATGGCAGTCAATAAATTCCCTTTTGGACATTGAGAGAACTAGAGATCTCGACTATTAAGTTCTCAAATAGTCACTTAATGATCAAAGGACTCAATCAAGGGGGATAATGGGCCATAGGCAATAAAATAATGAAGCTACTCACAGATGACATAAAATCAAATGCCTTATTCCACATCATCATGCTAGTACATCATACAAACTATTCCGGCTAGCCATAGCTTCATGAAAATGGGATAATCCCTTCTACTTGGCATTAATGCTTCAAATATTGCTGTAATAGGATTATGAAAAAGATGCTCGGCAACTGCAAACCTTTTACAGAAATCGAGTTGCACCTTGCTAACACCAAATATTACAAGGTTGGAATCTCTGAGGTCAACAACTCCTAAAAGAAGAAGAAGTAGGATGATGGTCTAGCAAAGGAGGATGAGGCTAATCAGGTGGATCTTAATAGCTGCCTTGATAAGGAGCCCGTGATTGATGATACTCTTCAAGCCTTGATGCTAACTCTTACCTGAGTTAATAGTAAAGCACTTACCCAACTGCACAAAGAAGTTGCGAAGAAATGATAGGAGGCTCGAGAGGTAAGTACTGCAAAGTGCTTCAGTCCCAAGGCTTATAAACTTCCTATCTAGGTTAGATATAAGCCGTAGGAGAAATCATCATTAGGAAAGCTGTACAAAAATCCTTGAGTCAAAACCCACGAGCAAGAATAGGGTATGAGTAGCCGAGGGGTCCGGCCTTCATCGCCTAAGAAGAGCTTTCGCTAATAATATTACTAAGGGGGGATTGCTCTTTAAAAATTTAGAAAAAACTAGCACGAGTGTCAGTCTTCGAAAGACTTAGCCCACTCAAAAGAGAGAAGTGTTGAAGGTGAAAGAGGGCATCATTAAAGCACTAAAGTAAAATGAGAAGCTTCGAAGCATCATCCCTTCTCACATGTAGTGACAAATGAACTTGATTGTCTCATGCGAAAAAGTCCTCAAAGCTAAATTTCAAACCGTTGTCACACAAAAACTTAAGTTAAAGAAGATGACTGTAGAGAAAGTGTGGGTTCATGCAATCACATCACCCTGAGTGAAGAAAGAAACCCTGTTAAAGAAGATGCTAATACTATGCCACCCTAAATGCAAGCAGGAACTAAATCCACTTTAGATGAATTGATAGAAGTAAATATGGGAGATAGCAATGACCTTCGCCCTATCTATATAAGAGGCGCACTAACATATGAAGAAGTTGACATGTACTTAGAGCTGCTCAAGGGATTTAGGGATGCATTTGCCAACTCATGCAAAGAGATGCCTGGCCTCGACTTGAAAGTGGTTATGCATCGCTTAACCGTTAAAAAGGAGCTTATCCCATTAAGCAAGCACAATGTTGCTTCTGACTAGAACTCCCTCAAATTGAAGTAAAAGTCAATAAGTTGATCGAGGTTGGATTCATTTGTGAAGTTAAATATCCCATATAGATTTTCAGTATTGTCACAATAAGGAAGAAAAATGGGTAAATTTGGAGTTTGTGTGGACTTCAGAGTTCTCAACAAGGCATATCCTAAGGACGATTTCCCCTTACCATCATTGAGCTTATGATTGACACCTACAGGACATGAAGCATTCTCATCCATGGACAGATCATGCGGGTATAACTAAATATGCATGGCACCGAAGATGAAGATTTGTTGGCCTTCTGCACACCTAAAGGCATATATTGTTATGACGTGATGCTCTTTGGCCTTAAAAATACTAAGGCCACATATTAAAGAGCCATGTAAAAATCTTCGACGATGTACTCCACGAAAAGGTCGAATGTTATGTTGATGATCTTATGGTAAATTTGAAAAAAAGAGAAGATTATTTGCATGACTTGAGAAAAATTTTTGAGCGCTTGAGAAGATATCTGTTAAGGATGAACCCACAAAAATGTGCATTTGGGGTTACCTTTAGAAAATTTTTGGTCTTTATTATTCTCCACTAAGGCATCAAAATCGAGCAAGCAAAGATTACCCATCCTAAAGATGCCAGAGCCTTGAAATATTCATGAACTTAAAAGCCTGCAAGAAAAGTTAACATAGATTAGAAGATCCATCTTGAATCTGGTAGGCCGTTGTCAGCCGTTCAACCGACTTATGAAGAAGGATAGACCATTTGAGTGGGATGAATCTTGTAGAAAGACTTTTAAAAATATTAAATCTTATCTAACAAAGCCTTTAGTATTAGTGGCCTTAGTGCTTGGCCGTCCATTAATCCATGTAAGGACGCTCAGTAGGAGCCTTATTAGCATAAGAAAATAACAAAAAAAAAGGGAAATGCATGGTATTATCTAAGTAGGATGATATCGCCGATTGAGAAAATCTACTTAGCATTAGTCTTGCCCATCCAAAACTTAAGATACTACTTCCAAGCTCATATGGTCTGTTTGATGTCCAAAGCTAACCCACTAAAGTATTTCATGACAAGGCTTGTTCTTTCTAACAGACTCGCAAGGTGGTACTTCCAATTCTAACAATTTGAAATTATATATGAGCCACAAAGGACTGTAAAAGGACAAGCATTTGTTGACTTCCTGGCAGATCATCCTATTCTAGATGAATGGGACCTTCTCGATGACTTGCCTGATGAGAATGTCTTAATGGTTGAAATCACTCCTTTATGGAAGAAGTTTGATCGAGTTTCCTATAGGGAGGGAGTTGGCGCCGAGGTGCTGTTTATGACATTTGAAGAAGTCTTGCCTCATTCTTCCACCCTTACGGAAAGATGCTCTAATAACGTAGTTGAATATCAAACCTTGATCATTAGACTTGAAATTGCTGTAGGTATCAAGCAACTACATCTCGAGGTCTATAAGGATTTTAGATTATTGGTCAACTAGCTACTAGGGGAATATGAAATTAAAAAGTTTGAACTACTTCCTTACTATAACTACGCCAATATGCTTGTAGGGTGACTTAGAGATGTCACAATTAAACATATCCCAAGAAGGGAAAACAAGCAAGCTGATGCATTAACCAAGCTTGCCTCCTCCTTCTCTCTACTCAAAGTAGAATATCAAGTGCCCATATGCAAGAAATGGGCAAAGAAATGGGCAGTGCCACTAGTGCTCGAGGATGAAGCAGACAAAGAAGAGAAATTTTCTATGGAATTTTTTGAAATTGAAAGAAAAGATTGACACCAACCATTTATGAACTACCTATACTATGACAAGCTACCGAAAGACCTACATCAAAAAGCTAACATTCGATGATGAGCAACTCATTTCATCTATTTCAAGGGCACACAGTATAGATGTTCATTTGATGGAATATTCCTATGCTATTTGGGTGATGGTGAAGCTATACAAGCCATGGAGGAAGCACACTCTGAAATTTATGGTCCCCACTAGTGCAGACCAAAACTTCATTTTTGCATCAAAAGGATGAGATTTTACTAGCTAACAATGGTAAAAGACTGTATAGAATTTGCCCAAAAGTGTCAAGCATGCTAGTATCATGCCAATTTCATTCACTAACCACTTGAGCCCTTGCACCTAACAGTTGCCTCATAGCCATTCGACGCTTAGGGCTCGGATATTGTTAGACTTATAACAAAGTCATCTAGCCGCCATCTCTATATTCTTGCTGCAACTGACTACTTTTTCAAATGGGTAGAGGTGATTCCTCCTAAAGAAGTAAAGAAGGAAAAAGTTGCCGACTTCATCTATGTCAATATCATTTATGGGTACGGAGCCCCTTGGTACATCATTACTGATAATAGAAAGCCATTTGTCAATTGTACCATTGACAAATTATGTCAGAAATTTGGCTTCAAGCAAAGGATGTATTCAGTGCACCATGTCCTAACAAACAGTCTCGTAGAAGCTTTCAACAAAACTTTGTGTAACTTTTTGAAGAAAGTGGTGTCAAAATCAACAAGGGATTAGCACAAAAGGATTGGTAAAACTTTATGGCCTTATCAAACCACTTGCAGGATTCCTACACAAGCAACCCCTTATGTATTAGTGTATGGTGCCGAGATCATTACCCTGCTTGAACAACAAACTCCATCCTTGTGAATTGTCATACAAGAAGGGCTGACTGAAGAGGACAATGCTCACTTGCACCTTGAAGAATTAGAATCACTAGATAAAAAGAGGCTAGATGCACAACAAAAGATTGAATGCTATCAAGTTGCTCGTCTAAGGAGTTCAATAAAAAGGTGCGTGCTTTGTTTTTTCACATCTGAGACTTAGTGCTCGCAATAAGAAGGCCTATTATCATCACCCACCACATTGAAAACTAGTTCACCTCTAAATGGGACATATCGTATGTCGTTAAAGAGGTTTATACAAATGGCGCTTACAAACTGGTCAATCAAGGTGGTGTAAGAGTTGATTTAATCAATGAGAGATTTTTGAAAAAATATTATGCTTGAAAAAGAGATAAAAAGAATAAAAAGTGAAAAAATAAAAAAAATGAAAAATGAAGAGAAGGGCAAAAAGAAAAAGAAGAGAAAAATGGAAAATGATATATATATATATATATATATGTTCCTCATTGACACAAGTATAAATTGCCAAACCTAAATCAAAGTTTCTTAGTACAAACTGCGAATGGCCCTACCTCTCACAAATCCAAAGTGTTTGAACTACATTATGATTTGATCCCATTTTATGGGTACATAGGAAGCTTAGATATTTTATAAGTTCAGTCATAAATTTCTGATAGGTTATGTTCTAATTATTGGCATAGAATGCCTATTACTAAGGGGCACATCCATCAACAAAAAAAAGGCCAATAATGGTGAAATAAGTTGTTTTATTGATAAAACTAAATGCTTAGCAAAAGAATAATATTAGTAACTAAGCAATAATCATAACAAAGCTAAGCAAAAGGATTCAAGCTTTCCAACACGTCCTTAGTAGCTACTAAATCTTCTTCAGCAGTGTGCAAGACTTCAGTAGCCACACCATCTAAAGGCTCAATAGACTGGATGGCAACAATCTCCCTATGGAGCTCACCAACTTCTGCTGCTGCCTTCTAAGGAATTCTTTCTGCCACGAAAGGGATGCAAACAGCTCTTGCTGTCCATTGGTCAAAAGCTCAAGTTGCTCCTCAACACTCTTCAATTTGGTCTCAGAAACCTCAACTTTCTTAGCTCCTTCAACTTCCCTATTTAAGGCCTCCTAAAGCTGACACTCTACGTTCTCCAACTGTTTAGCAAAGACCTCTTTAGTAGGTATATTAGCCATTGCAGGTCTCACCCCATCATAAGCCATGGCTTTAGTAAATAACATCTCTAAAACCTCTTCTATAAAGGACACATTAGTATGGTCAAAATGTTTATTAGATTTAAGGACAAGCATAACCCTGTCCTTGAGAGAATAAATGAGATCAAGTGAGGTGCCAGCTAACCTGTCACAGAGACTCACCCATAACTAGCAAAGGAACTCCTCCTCATAACTCTGAAGGAATTTCTCTGCTTTAAATACTAAAGTCATTGCAGAAAATGATGCTTTCTTACTCTTTTTCAAAACACGAACTTCCTTTGGTGTTGTGCTTACAAATGGATTTAGCCCTAGGAAAAGTTTATGATTGCTACTAGAACTCTCGTTGCTGCTTCCAAAAGGTTGCCTCTCCACCTGAAGGAAAAGGAAAACATTTTTGGTAAATTAAAAAGGAAAAAAAATGAAGCAAAGAGAAAGTAACAAACCACCTCTCAGGACAGATCCCTAACTAACTCTGGATGGCTAGAAAGTTTGCCTTTTTCATACTTAAAGGAGAAAGGCCTCTCCTAAATCTTTTCCAATAGAGATCCCCAGTGCTACTGGTATTGTCATCTGGAATATGCAAATACGGCCTTTTCTCTATAAGGACACTTGGGGTTGTAGGTTCGTGAGGGGGATCTCACACATTAGGAGATGAGCTTCCTGTGTCAGGGACGTCATCTTGAGATGGAGTAATGCACAACTTCATGGTATGTTCTTCAAAGTAGTTCCTGTACACTTTAGTCCACCACTCCTTATAAACATTGGAATAAAATTTCTTCATAACTGTTGGAATGTGAGGAAAACATGTCTTGGCTGACAAATTAGACAAGGTAGACACTCTCCAAAAGTACAAGCCCTCCTCTAGAGAAGTTTCATGAACATCATGTGTAAGGATTCCAATAATCTCCTAGTAGAATCTGAATTGGTGGCTAAACTAATGTGGACTGTAGCGCTTAACGGCAAACCGATTGCCTTACCTCAATGAGAGATAACCCGAACGGATGGTAGCAAAATAATCGTCTTCAAGTCAGTCATAGCTGCCACCATCACCATATAAAATGTTCTTCTGCTTGGTGATCGTAGGCTCAATCCAACCAAAGAGTTCACCTCTATGTATTCTTCAATGGACCTCACGTGGGTCATAATACCTTGCCCCACCTTTGCCAGAATACATAATTATCTTTAGGTTATCAACTAGTTTCCAAATTAAATAATGAGTCTCAAAATAGTTTGCAAACCGCACATAGACATAATGAAGCAGAAAGGGGTAACGCACTTGTGAAGGCTTTCAAAAATGTGCAACTCTGCCCAAGCCTCGATAAATACTTGCAAGAGTGGAAACAGCCAACCTCACTACCCTTGTGGTTGCCATGATGATTGCCATCTTGGAGGTACTTGGACGTATGAAACTAATGTTCTCCATAGGAAGAGCAAAAATATGAAGTCAGCAAGCAAGAAACACCGCCAAGTAGGTCTCCACTTTAAAATTTTCTTTGACGTTAAGGCATGTTAAAGGTTAGTCATTGGTAGATGACTAAGGCTTATGAGCACCAATCTCACAAGAAGGGTTGCATGTGGATCTAGGACAAGCCGTCTTTTTCTCCTTTTGAGCCAGGGGTTTAGAATACTTTACTTCCTTTCACACCAAAAGTAGATCCAATCTTCGATAGAAACTAAAGGAGTTTGGGTGTCATTCAAGCTTCCTTGAAGAAAGCGTTAAGCATGGAACAAATGCTAGTAGGATCGAGGAACATATCTCTTCCTTTACTTATTAACTCTTGTGAGTTTCTTCACATTAGGAACAATATCATCATAAAATCTCCCATAAATTAGAAGACCCGCCAAGCTACATAAGTCATAGAGAGACTTGGATACCTCACCATAAGAGGTAAAGAGTGTATTAGTAGAAGGACACCATGCCTTATAAATTGCTTGTAAGATATTCGAATTATGATCATAAGTAAATAGCAAGGCATAAACCGCATTATAAATTTGAGCTGCCTTTAGCTCACGTCCACACCGACCAAGTATATCCACTCCCAATAGCCTTTAATGAAGTGGAAATTTCTAGTGAATGGAGAAATGTCCCCACACTTAGCCTTTTCTTTGATAATTTGGCATCCTAAAGTTAGTAGTAGAACTATCCTAACAGCATGCTAATGGTGAGTCGATTGTAGGGTCCAGGTTGTCGAGGTCTTATTGAATAGGGTCTCTCAAGTACAATTGCCCATCAGATCAGGGATCGTCAACTTAGCCTAAGAGTAACTAATAGGAAAAGTGTAAATTGCTAAAATTGTATCATTCTCTATAGAATGACCCTCCTCATCAAGAATAACCAAATGCTCCATGCCTGAAGAAAACATGTTGCACTTGAAATACATCATGATGATTGCTCTTAAATTAAAGGCTCATTTGTTTCTAATTAATGATCTCATCACTAATAAACATAATGAGGAATAAATCATTCTATTTGGTCTAATGCAATTGCATCTAAATTAAATCCACCATGAGACTTTTCAAGTTTTGTCCACAAGACTTCTTAAGCTTTGTTCTCACCACTTTGCAAATGCCTTTAAGCTATTGCCTTATTCTTATGTGTCTGACTTTTTAAGTTTATTCTTAGTTGGCAACGAGTATAGCTCGAAGGATATGGATAACACTTAGCCAATAGCCCATCCAAGGTGAAGTCAATGAATCACAATAAACCCTTTTAATCATGAATATCATAGGTATAAACTTTTTATCTTACTTTGTCTTAATCGAGCAAGAGCCATAGAATTAGTTAAATTTACAAACTTAGTCATATAACCAATTAACATTTCCTTATGGTGTTAATGTTTTATTGAAAACTCTTTTCTAATCATACACTACCTAGACTAAAACTTTTTATCTTATACAACATCAACTGCATAGAACACATACATTGTTGACTTGAGTGTAGACAAATCCCTTATTGAACGCATAAATGCTTTCGTACACACCTAAACAACAGCATATTGGGCTCATGATCCTATCCCATACCAAGATAAATATTGGCCTTTAATGTCCTAATGACACGTTGACCGTCATGCCCACAAGACAATATGTGGCCTCAAGTCTAAGGTCTACATACACTTAAAATGATCATGAAGTAAGACATTGATAGAAAAAAGTAAACTTCATATGTTTGTTTCATTCTATGAGTCATTGTTTAAATGCTTATTTTGGAATAATGCATTCAAACACATGCATTGTTAATATCTCATACTAAATGACTTGACACTCACCTTCCAAATACAAGGTGTGCAAGTTGTACTAACTCTCTAAAACCCTTTAAAGTGTCTATATTTCAAGATTGATTTTTATAATTGTGTACTAAGATAGCCTTATGTCTATATTAATAATCCTTTATGAAACACTTTGCACCATTCAATATTTACATGCATGAAAATATTACCAGAATATTAACAAACACACATCAATGTTATATTAATCAATGAAAGTAACATTTACAATTAATATCTTTTAACTATCTCTCATTGATAATTTAATATTACAGAGGATATCACTAATAGGAAGAAGTAGCAGAGCTTCTAAGTTTGGGTGATGCAAAATGGAACTATTGTCAAGTACATTATTAGTACATATTGGGAGATGGCTATAGAATTGCACAAGCATGTGAAGAAGCATTATCCTCAAGAATACAACATCAATAGCAAACAACTAGAAATTATTGAGTTTGCTTCTTCTAACCATTCTTTATTTGGATAAAATAATGAATGAAACAAAAATGAGATGGCTAAAATGATAGCTATTGAACATTATCATTTAGTTTTGGATAAAAATTAAGTTTTTTAAAAAATATTATGGAAATACTTTAAATATTCAATTTAAAAGTTTTCTTAGAAGCACTCTTAGACAAACACTTAAAACTACATATAATGAAGGGAGAAACAAACTAATTCAACTATTTTCAAATTTGGATAGTAGTATATTTATATAATGTGATATTTGGAGTGATCATTGGCATACATTTTTTTATATGTACATAACTTGTTATTGGATTGATAATGAGGGGAATATACAAAAGGTGTGATTGCTTTTTCTATCTTTGATGACCTAACACTATTAGTAATATACTTTTTAAGGCCAATAGATAGTGAAGGTATTGATTGCATAGGTGAACTTTTGATCAATTAATAAAATATTAATGGTTGTTTATATTTATTAATGTCTTGGTAGTTGTTTATGCATGTAAATCTTGTATGGCGTAAAGTTATGTATATGTTCATTTGATTATATTATGGAGCCTTATTCATAAGGAGTTATGAATAGGACACAAGGTATAGTACACAATCACTAAAACCTATTCGCAAATCCTAGATTCTTTAAATGGGCATTGGAAGTCGGTATGATTTCTATTCCTTATGTTTGTATGGTGAATGTCATATCATTTGGTATGAGATATTGAGAACACATGTTTATCGATATGTCATTAAAGAATCAGTATTCAAACATTGATTTGAAAAATAAAGTAGACACATAGAGTTTACTCTTTATTGTTAATATCTTACTTCATAATCGTGTTAAATGCGCATGGGCCTTTAACTTAAGATGGTATGGTTACCTTGTGCACATGATAGTTAGCTCGTTTTAGCGCATTAAGGACCATTATCTATCTTGATATGAAATAAAGCCAAGAACCCAAAATGTCATTACTTGGATGCATATGGAGGCATGTATGCATTTAGTAAGAAATTTATTTCCTTGTAAATGAATCAAGTATTTGTTCTATGTGATCAACGTTTTATAAGACAGAATCCTTAGCCAAGGTAGTGGTGATCAGAAAAGAGTTTCTAATAGGAAATTAGTATCATGAGGTAACATTGATTAGTTCATATGATTAAGACAGTGAGTTTAACTAAATCTATGACTCTCACTTAGTTGGGATAAAGTAAAATAAAGGCTTGTGTTACATCTATTTCATGATCAGAAGGGTTCATACGAACCATTCACTTTGTCTTAATTGGGTTGCAATATCAGCCGTAGGCTAGGCGTTATCTATATCCTTTGAGCTATGTTTGTTGTTAATTAAAGATAAACCTAGAGAGTCACACACAAAAGGTTGAAACAAGGATGAGTCAGTAATTTGGTTGCAATTAAATTAGATCAAATTGATTTCTCATTATGCTTGATATTAATGAGATTATTAATTAGAAATATGGTGGGCCTTTAATTTAATTAATGGGATTAATTAAATCAAAAGACAAAAATGTAATGTGTGTTGTCTTGCGCTACCTTTTTAAAGAATAAATTGGTAGTACTTGGTAAGCATAGATGTCGCATCTCTAAAGAAGGGGTTTGAATCTATTGATATAAAATCATTATTAGTTAGGCCTACTCAAATTATAAGAATGTAATGAAAAGATAAGAGAAGAATCGATTAGGAAGCACTGATGAAAGTACACTAACATTGGAAGCAACTACTAATGATTAGGAACTCTAGTCTCCTGTGATGAGATTGACATAGAATGAAGAATATCTTATGCTAAGTATCAATTTAATTGTTTTGTTATAGATTGTTAATCCTAAGTCTCTAGGATATCCACCTGACTCTCCTAAAGTTTTGACTCAAGATATTTAGAGGTTCTCCAACTAATCATGTCAAGTTATAAATTCTTTGATAAACAATATTTGCTTAAAGTAATCCTACAGTTTCACTTTTGTTATTTCTATAGGATGTTTAAAATTGAATGTCTAACATGCAAGTTTTACTCTCTTTATTTCTTGTAAAATCATGAATTAATTAAAGGGTTGATCAAGTCCTTTAATCACAATTCAAACCATCGATTGTAAATAAAAATTGCAAGCACAATTAATCAAAAGAATATTCTTGCATTCATATTCTATCACAATCACAAGGTCCTAGAAAATAATTAGCAATCCATAGAAATAACAAAACTCATCCAAGAAAAATTTTTCATATTCAACGATATCTCAAAAAACAAGAAAAGGGAAGAATTCTTAGTCTATGAGATGCAAAGAATGGAAGCAATCCTAATCCTAGTGTCTTCACCTCCTTGAATTTTGTTCTTCTCTCAAGTAGCTTGTGCCTTCTCTAATGCTCTATTTTCCCCATCCCAAAAACCTTTTCTAATTATAATTACGAATCCTTTTTATATGTAGGGTCGATAAGTGATGGAAGTAATAAGATTTCCCATCAAAAATCAAGTTTAGTGCATTCTCATGATTCAATTCATGATTGTAGAATCCTTCCTCGTGATTGTGAACATCTCTACCATGATCGTGAACTTTGATAGTAGTGGCTATGCAGTTCTCACTTCTAATGGCGCAATTGCAAACTCTCCTCTCACAGTCGCAGGATCCTATCTCACAAGCGCAAAACTATCATAGCAAAATATAAATTTCTATTACCTTTGTACTCACGATCGGTTGTGTCTTTTGCATTCGTAATCTAGCTTCTCACGATCATGACAATTGAATGAGAATGTGGGCTTTCACTATTTCTTCTTGCAATTGCATCTAGACTCCTCGCTATTGTGAACCCACTCTTTGCAATTGCGACCTACAAACAACAAAAATGGTTTTAAGTGTATGTAACACTCCAAATTCAATTATTTTCAACCAAAAATATTTAAAACACTTTCCAAACACCAAAATGAAACTTTTAAGAATTTTCAATCAATTTATCATCCATTGGTGTGGGAAATAGCATGGAAATTAGCAAAAACATAGGCAACGGAGGGGTAAAAATGCTATAAAATTGCTATAAAACCTAGAGTTATCACACCCCCACACTTACGCATTTGCTAGTCCCTAGCAAACCCAACCTTTTGCACTTTAAAACATTGAGACACTCATGCAAATCATGTAAGGGAAGAATTGATGTAAGTAGTTTATTAAAGTTGGTCATTCATCTTAATTTTAGAATATGAAAACAAGTAAATCACAAAGTTCTTAAGATCATCCAAAAGTATGACAGTTTCAGCTCAATTTCATCCCTAGGAAATCCCACGTGTGTGTGACTTTCCTCACCCTTGAACACTCTACTCTTGAAGCTTTTGTTTCAAGTAAAAATAATCAAGCTTGAAGCAACTCACCTTGCTACGATCAATCCACCCTTTCAAAACAACTCAAATAATATAAGGAACAATCACTAGGACATTATGGTGTGAACTAAATCAAATAGAAAAGGACAAGAACTTGACAAACTTCACTTCACCTTTTCTCTTTCTCCTTCTCCATGGATATTTCTTTCCTTTTCTAGTGAGCTTTTTGATGTTTTCTTAGGTTGTTGGGAGCCTTTTTATGTGAATGTGAGCAAGGGTCACTGCGTATTCCCAGTTACTCAACTTACAACAAAACTAGAATGGCAAGCATACTCGTGCTTTGGCTACCCTTTTATGCTACAATGAATAAAGGTATTTGTTCAATCCTAGTATTAAGTCATATTAACATGCAGAATAGATTATTTATGCACATGCTCACTTTCTCTTCAATAACTTTGTCCAACATTGTTTTCATCTCCCTCTTCTTGTTTCTCTTTTAGACAATTTTTTTCAGCCATTTTTTTGTTTCTTCTTAAGCCATTTCTCCTTTCTTCACAACCCTTCCTCCTTGCCAAGTTTAGACAATAAGATCTAAAGGACATCAACAACAAAATAATGTAATAAGGCTCAACTAGGTTAATCAAAGGAAGAAAATCTTTTTGTATAGGCTGTTATTTTGAAAGAATTGTCTATATCATTTTTATCCCCTTTTATTATATTTGTTTGTTCTCTAAGGGTATCTTAGCAAACTAAAGCAAGAATTATGTTCCCTAACAAATCATCCTTTGCTATATGGCAGTGCTTCTTAAGAAATCTAGCATTCTAAGGTAAGGGTGAAGTGCACAAATGTGTAAAACTTTCCACACCAAAATCAAGCTAAAAACTCACCATATCTAAAGATAATCCCAAAATCATGCTTCAAAACCCTCACAATCTGAAAGAATTCATCACAAATTAAGTAAAATGTCCACGATCCTCAATTCACACAATCACCAATTCACATCAACAATAGATCAAAATAAGACTTATTACCTTCCCATGAGTTACATCCATCTCATTCATGGACATCACCTTTTTGGGTTTTGTTAGGTTTTGTGTGTAGAAATTCAAACTTTAAAATATAAAACCATGAACAACACATAGTGGAAATAAACAAACCAAACCCAAGTCGTTTTCATCTCATAACACACATAAAATCATATAAACAAATAAGCACATAGATATACCTTTGGAATCTTGTTCCAAGAAGAGTGTACTCATGATCTTTAAGTTGTAACCCTTATACCCTAACTCTAGTTTATCCACACAGTTGGAATCTTGACGAGCACCTTCTTCACCTTACAAACACCTTTGCAAAGCTCTTACACAAAACACCTTTCGGGGGAAATGGTTTTTTGGACAAGAAATAGAGAAAGAGGGTGGCTACAAAATTCTTTTTTCTTGCTTGGTGGGATACACAAAAATTAGGATTAATTTTTTGAGTTATGTGTATTTAGGGATTTCCTTTCCATGTGTGAGACTTAGGGCATACATGACATGGTCTCAATAGACTTCCATCATGGACTTTAAGTTATTTTTAGCCTATGGACCATTTAATTGTTAATATTTATTAATAATTATAACCCATATAGCCTTCTAATTATTAATCTCTATTAATAATCAAAGCCCACATGTGTCTTGCCTTTAATTTAATTGATCACCATTAATTAAACTAAAACTCATTGTGCTTCTTATTAAAGAATCTCATTATTAACAAGCAACATGGTAAATCCATTGGGTCCAAAATAAATTACTCCTTCAACCTTATCAAGCTTTGTTTACATCCCATTAATTTACCACTTATCACACATTCCAACCGTCTGTGTGTGATCTTTAGGTTCATGCTTACTTAACAAGGAGCATAGCTTAAAAGATATAAGTAGCACCTAGTCTACAACCTATATTGTAACCTAATTAAGGTAAAGTGAATAGATTACATAAATCCTCTCGGTTTTGAATACCATGTGCTATAGGTCTTTTGTCTTGCATTTTTCTCAATTGAGTTAGAGCCATCAATTTAGTGAAACTCACAAATTTGGCTATATGATCAATCAATTGCATAGGACAAAGCCTTGTTCACACATGACCTTGGTCATATCAAAAACTCCTTTTCGATCACACATGACCTTAACCAAGGATTTTCAACTCATGAAATATCAATTGCATAAGATAAAAGCCTTGTTCAATTGCGAGATGAATTCTTTATTAAATGTACACACACCTCTATACACACTTAGGCGCAATAGCACATTGGACTTTTAATCCTATCTCATTCCAAGATAAATACTGGCCCTTAATGCCCTAATGATGCATTGACTATTATGTACACAAGACAACCATGTCGTCTTAAATTTGAGACGCATGCACACTTAGCACAATCATGAAGCAGGACATTAACAACCAAGAGTGAACTCTATGTGTCTACTTCATTCTTCAAGTTAGTGTTTGAATGCTCATTCTCTACTGGCACTTCCATACACATGTATTCTCAATATCTTATACTGAACGACATGATACTTACTATACGAATTTAAGGGGTAAAAGGCGTATTAACTCTCTAATGCCTTTGAGTGTTTATGACTTATAAACAAATTTTAGTGATTGTGAACTAAGACAACCATGTGTCCATATTCATAACTCTTTATGAATTAGGCTTCTTAATTTAATCACAAGGACACATGCATTCCTTTAAGCTATTTAAGATTTATATGCATGAAATACTTGCCAAAATATTAATATAAAAGAATCAAATATTTTATTAATATGTAAGAAAATATACATATACAACTATAATGCCTCTAATGTCCTTCATTAACTATTGACATTAGAGAGTATATCACTAATACATCTAGTTAAGTCCATCAACATCAGAATGAAATAAGTACATCTAGTCAAATAAAATAGTTACACCTATCCATATTTATTAACAAACAAACCAAAATCATAGATTGCCAAATGCAATCCTAAACTTAGATGCTGCATTGTCCTTGGTGCAACTAAACACAAATAAGCTGAAAAAGAAGATAAAAAAAAGAAGAGTACAACTTGGGGGATAATGTGGCATTGCTATATCACTCCTTGACTGGTGGTTCCTATGGTGGCTCATCCTTTTACAAGAAATGAGGATGACAGGGCATAACTAGAGTTATTTGCGCCATGGTGACAGATACATTTGGGTAGATCGATTGGAAGTGCGATACTATGCCTCTAGAAGTCCATCATAAATCCAGTCACCTGATCACATTGACACTAAATAATGTAGTTTACTTAATCAAGCCTTTTCTCCGTCCCTCCTATGTGCCTCTCTAATCCCACGTGAGATTGGTGGTAGTCTCTCTCCATGGCATAAATGTCTTTGTCTAACCTCTCTAGCATGTCTGTAGTTGAAAGCTTGTAAGCATAGGAACCCTTAAGTGTAAGTTGTGGTGTTGTCTCCTCATCGACGGCCTAATCCTGGTCCTCTTAATTGGAGCATCATCTTTCCTAGGGCATCTAATGAAGTTGGAACAGGACAGGCTGATGTTCATTGTATAGTGCTCCTCACCATCTAACCTGGCCACCTAGTAGAAATCTACTATCAAGTGTGTATGGGTGAAAGAGGCATTCCTCATCTAGGCAATGTGTAAAATGTTAGAATAGATGAGGTAGCCCAAATTGAGTAAGACACTAGTGTAAAGTGTGTAAGGGAGGATAGCCACCCATGTGGAAAAAGTAGTGCTGTGTCTAGATGGCCTAATCTTCCCTAAGTTGAAATACAACCAAACCTTTGCCAAGATACTTATGGAGTTTGTATGGAACAAGTGCGAATCCTTAACCTATTTAACTCTGGTGGGGTACATCCTAGTAATCATGGCCTCATTCATGCCATCACCAGCCTCCATATGTTCAAACTCCTTCATGTCCCCTAACTTAAAGTGATATAATGCATTAATCTACCATGGACCAAAGCACACTAGGACTCCTTGAATCCTAACTGTGTAATCCTCCCTATCGAATGCATTCACATAAAACTACCTTATTAGCTCCAAGGAGGACCTTTCTATATATTAGTGTATAGTTGTGGTCTATCCTCTTCGTGCCAACAAATTGGAAATGTGGATGAGGATTGTCCTCCTCACCAATGCTCCTCTTAATCACAAATTAGTGTTTTACCATATCCAACCAATGCCCATCCTATGTTTTCGTTGGCATGAACCTCTCCTCATCAAAGTTAGCCACCACCTGAGATGAGCTAGCACTATGTTGGCTCCTTTTGTGTGAATGTGTACCTATAAAATCAAAACAAAATAAACCTCAACCAAGCACAATTAGATTATATTCAAATTAATTTGACAAAAAATCAACCTCACTAGACATGGAAACATGAAGTTTCATTAAACATATGCACAAAAGATTGAAATAGCTAGGAGTAGTCACTCAGGCATATTATCGAACACCTAGCATGCACTTTGTTTCAGCAGCAATGATAGTACGTTATACTTGAACCAATGGCACACTTTCTAAAGAATTTAACTTGTCACTTTCAAGTCTATAAAGACCAGTAATGCAGCTTAATTTGTTAGGTATTTTGTGGACTCAAATCTAAAGTATGATATCATCATGGCGACCCTTTTTTATTGTAATTTCCTTATTTTTATTTTTTTCTTAGAAGGGTCAATGAAAAGTTTTTCCTAATAAATGCATCACAAAAGTTTATTATGACAAGTACATTCATTAATCAAAGATACTAGAAACCCCCCCGTGACGATTTAAACATCAAGCCATAAACATATAATCCTAATAATTTAAGCTATTCCTACTAATTCATAAAAATTGGAAGAATATTCATGTGAATCACAAAAATTTTCATTACCCAAAATTGAGCATAATATGAATTTCATAATTGTATGCTATTGGATTTCAATGGATTTGGGGTTAAATTTTCAAACTTTAAAACTATAAATCAACAATATAAACGTCATGGAATAACATACCAAATCCGTTTCTCATTCTCCATACAATATGCATCAATTGAGAAGTGTTAAAGATAACTGAAAAGAATGTACCTTTAGAATCACATTCCAATGGGTGCGCTTGTGATTTTTAAGTCATGGCCCTCAAACCTTAACCATAGTTTTTCCACACAACTATTGTGATTACAAGGACCTTCTATATCCTGCAAAACACCTTTCGTAAGGCTCTAACGCAAACTCTTTTAGGCTAGAGGGTTTTTAGTGACAAGAAGAGTTGAAGAGGATAGTTAGAATAACTTCTCTACTTGTTTGGACGATGGCACACGAAAATTATTAGATCATGCTTAGAACTCTTTTTTTAAGCATGTATTTATATTAAGGTACTAAGGCATGCTAATTATAGGGCCCATAGACTCACTACATGGGCCGTTAGTAAATACTAACCTATGTACTTTTCAATTATTAAATTCTTATTAATAATTAATTCTTAATTATTAATATTCATTAATAATTAAAGCCCCATCTAGCCTCTCAATTATTAATCATCTTAATAGTTAAGGCTTAATAGAATTATAATATTCAACTTAATTAATCTCATTATTAACAAACATGATTGACTCGAAATAATTCCATTCATGTCTTATCTCTTTAATTTGATTAATCTCATTAATTAAATTAAATTTTCCATTATACTTCTAGTTAATAATCTCATAATTAACAAATACCATAATAATTTTTTTTTGTTCAATCAAATTGCTACCAAATAAATTATATTACCCACCAATTTAACACTCATCATACAAAAAAACTTGTGGCATGTGACTTTCTTAATTCATCCTTAATTGGTAACGACCATAGCTCAAAGGCCATGGATAACACCTAACTTGTAGACCATATTGTAGCCGAATTAAGACAAAGTAAAACATATCACAATGAACTCTTCCGATTGTGAATGCTATGTGGTTTAAACTTTTTTTTCTTACTTTGTCCCAAGTGATCGAGAGTTATGGATTTAATCAAACTCACCAACTTAGTCGTAGGACCAAATGGTGTTGCCTTACAAGACTAATGTTTCTATTAGAAACTCGTTTTTAATCACATACTATTTTAGCAAAGGATTTCTATCTCATAAAATACCAATTGCATAGGACAAATGCTTTGCTCACTTGTAAGGAGATAAATCCCTTATTGAATGCATACATGCCTCCATAGCATTTAGGCAATAACATGTTAAGCTCATGACCCTATCCCAAACTCGGATAAACATTAGCCCTTAATACCCTAGTGACACATTATCATCCATGCACATAAGACAAAATATAGTCTCAAGTCTAAAGTCCACACGCACTTAACACAATCATGAAGTAACATATTAACAACTAAGAGTGAACTTTATGCATTTTTTTATTCTGTAAGTCATTGTTCGAATGCTCATTTTCCATTGACACATTCACACATATGTATTCTCAGTATCCCATATCAAACAATATGACACTCATTGTACAAATACAAGATGTGCAAGTTGTACTGACTCTCTAATCTCCTTTAGAGTTTATGTGATTCGTGGACTAATTTAGTGATTGAGTACTGAGATAGCCTTATCTCGATATTCATAACTCCTTATAAATAAGATTTTTTTAACTCAAATACATAGGTACATGCAATACTTTACTCTAATCATGATTTACATACTTGAAAAATTCAAGAATATTGATACAAAAATCATTATTTTGTTAATTAGTATGAAAAGTACATATAATCAAATGCCTTTTTAGTATCTCTCATTTTCTATTGACATTAGAAGACATATCGCTAACTATCTCCTACTTGTACTCTAATGCCAATTATGCTAATCATTATGGTATCTAATACCCATCTTCTTAAGATGGTGATCAAGAAATACTTATGGTACTGGCTTAGCAAGTGGGTCAACATATTATGTGCTGAAATTCTTTTCTACATGGCTACATTGCCCTTTCTAATGATTCCTCAAATAATATTACCACACTTCTCTATATGTTAGGATTTCTAATGGGACCTTTGTTGCTTAACTTGTGTGATTGCACTATGGTTGTCACTGTAAAGTGGCAGGGGCCAATTCACATGTGGAACCACCTAAAGTTAACCTATAAACTTCTTTGGCTTCACAACCTCTCTTGTTATGCAGTGATTTACTCAGCCTTTGGTGGTGTAGTCCACAATCAAACTTTGTTGGGAACTCTTCCAGTTGACTGTTCCTCCATTACAAGTAGTTAAAAGTTTAAAGATAGACTTTCTATCTTCCACATCTGAGTGGAAGTTAAAATCTGTCCAACTATCTACTCGTAGATCATGATCTCCATTTGCAAGTGTTATATCTTTAATATTTTTCAAGTACTTTAGAATACCTTTGAGAGCATCCTGATCCTCTTTATCGGGACTGGCATAAAAGCTACTCATAACACTTACGACATAAGTGATATCTAGCCTAGTACGTAGCACTGCCTATGTCAAGCTTCCATTCTAAACCTCTTAAGTATCTTGTCTATGTACAAAGCTTGGGAGAGACTTTACAATCTCTTCACTTTATCTTTGTAAATGCGAATACCCAAGATGTAGGTCACTTTTCTTAAGTCTTTAATGAAGAAGGTGAAAGAGGACCATGTTTTGATCAAGCTTATCATCCCAATACCATTCCATATTACTGGTATGCCATTCAAATGCTACATTAGGAATGCAATCACGATCCGACTAACCTTTTTATAGATGCATGACTCATCTTTGTTCTAGACAAAGGCTAATGATTTAACTGCACCATTATACGTTTTCCTCAAGCAATTCATTAAGGAAAGTAGTTTTGATTTGAGCAGGACTACTAGTGTTAAGGTTTCCTTGTAGTAAATCTTCTCCTCTTGACTACAACCCTTCATAATCTTCTAACTTGTCAGTCAAACTAATCTTTCTCTTGTAGACCCACTTGTATCTGATGGGAACTATTCCTTCGGATGGATTTACCAAGGTTCACACTTAGTTCACATGAATAGAATCCATCTTTGATTTCATAGCCACATGCCACTTAGCTAAGTCCTAATTTGCCATTGCCTGATCAAAAGTTGAGGGATTATTTCCATGATCATTTACTCACATTATGAACAACTCTTGTTTGTTCTTTAGAAGATAACCATATATCTCTAGTGAATGAAAGATTGTACCTAATTTTTGCAATGGTTGAGTTGTACAAGGTTGTTCCTGAATAGGAATTTACCATGTGACTACTTTGTTCCTTACACTCAACCTCCTTGAGCACTTTTACTCTACCACTTTCACTAAGGAACTCTTCTATAAGATAACGTGCCCAATAACCAAGGGCAATCACATTGTCTTTATGTAAGTAAAATTCATATCCCATGAAATCCTTGGGATATATCATAAAGTAGCTGATAACGACCTTTGCCTTTCACTTATCCTTTTTGCTCTTCTCAAGGCAAGGCAACTATCCTTGAGTCTTGATATGCTTTAGTCCTAGCTTTTTCCACTCTACATCTTATGTGGAGTTGAAGGAATGGATTTCAAGGAAATCCCATTCAAAGTGTAGGAGGCTATGAGAAAGGCATGTCCCATAAAGAAATGGGTAATTCAATATTGCTTATCGTAGAATGAACTAGGTCCAATAAAGTTTGACTCCAACGCTTAACTACACTATACAGTTGAGGAGTTAGTGGTGGTATGAGTTATGGCACAATGCCATTTGCCTCGAGGGATTCTACAAGCGTGATGCTTAT
Organism: Avicennia marina; assembly: GCA_019155195.1. NCBI lineage: Eukaryota > Viridiplantae > Streptophyta > Magnoliopsida > Lamiales > Acanthaceae > Avicennia > Avicennia marina. The sequence goes on along the minus strand of CM032771.1, from coordinate 6,722,572 downwards.
GTACTACTATCACGATTCGATCATAGTGCCTTTACATACTTTCTAGTTTACTTCTCCACTTTAGCTTTAAATTCTTCGAACTCTTTGAAGGACTTATGTTTTTACTTCATCAAGTACACATTGCCATTACTAGAATAATCATCGATAAAGGCTATGAAGTAGTGAAATCCTCTACTTGTCATTTCATTAAATAGCCTACAAACATTAGTATGAACTAACTCCAATACCTATGTAGCTCCCTTGACGTGTCCATCAAATGGACTCTTAGCAACCTTGTCTAAGAGCTCAAGTCAGCAAGTCAAATATGGCTCCTTTCCTAATGGGCTAATATGCCCATCTTTCTCCAACTTACTAATCTTAGCCTCTACAGTATGGTCTAGTTTAAGATGGCATGAGTGCTAGTGATTTAAGCCATCCCAAGCTCATTTGATTGTCCTAGCATTCATCATAGTCTTATCATCCAAATCCAAGTAGTACAAGTCATTTACAAATGATGTTCTGGCAACCAATTTATTATGATAATAAATTACACTTACTACCTCTAAAAACCTTCTTTTACCAATAAAGATGCAAAGACAATATTTTTAATCTATTTGATAACTTGAGACAATCTCTTAGGCCTAAAACATGACAAAATGATAACCTAACTGAAATAGTACCAATCGTCGTGGTTACAACACTTGTCCCACACCGACCTTGATCACCATTTCTCTCTTCTCAAGTGATATAATTTTGACCAAATCTTGATTCAAAGTGAAAATGTGGGAAGATGTACCTGAATCCAAGATTCAAGGTGTAGAGATCACACCAATGGAGCAAGATGTTTCACAAACATAAAATTCAACACCTGCAATGCCAACACCTTGGCGATTGAGGCATTCATTGCAATTCCTCCTTGAATGTCCCTTTTGTTGCATCAAAACTCTTTTCTTTACCAACCTAGGTACTGCACATCACGCTCGTCCCACTAGCCTTAGGAATAGTGGGTTTCCTTCTTTTGGTCTTGCTCTCTTTAGTCTCACTAATTGAGAGTCTAAATTCCTCAAAGACAACCTCTTCCCTTCGTAATGAGATGGAAATATCTAAGATATCATTGATTCTCAAGAATGAGAACTTTTCTTAAATCTTGAAACTAGCCGAATATATTAGCTCCAATTAACATTAAGGCCTCAATTATTAGTAATATGAGTGTGTGCATAATTTTAGGTAAAATTAAATGGCAAAGAATAGGCACTATTAGTTTGGTTATGATAAGTGTTATAGTTATGATTATAGACTTTAAATCACAACAGCCTCCCACTAGATTTTTTGGGGTCAGTAAACTCCATCAAGGTCTGCATTGGACATAATATACCTCATGTAATAGAGTCTTGGTACGTTAGGCCTAATAAATGGCAACTCTTACCTATGTATTTCATGTATGGTCTAATCTTTCCTTTGGCCCATGGCCAAAATGCCTCACGTAATCGAGTCTTGGCATGTTGGGTCCATTTCAATCAATCTAGCAACTGATAACTCAACGAATTTGAATTCTACTCATGGCTAACTGCTCTTAAGATGTAGTTTCCTTTTAAAGTCACATCTAATACACCTAAAGTCATAAATGTGTTGTCTCAATGTGACCCTACTGATGTGATGATATCATACATTAAGGCTACACTTAAGGCTTTCGAGCTTAGTGAAGAGCTAGGACAAGCCTTTAGTTATTACAAATTATTATTGTTTGACAAAGTTTTTTGGTCCATGTAAATTTATGTTTTGCTTTGCATATTATTCTATTTCTTGTATCTCATGCATCCGTTAAAAATAATATCCAAAAGGAAGTAATGTGAAAGATTATAGTCTTCTAGATCTAATTTGACAAAAATTGGATCGTGCACACATGTGTGAAATCCTATTCTATTACATAGGAATTTCCTAAATGACTTCTTTTATCTTGGCCTTCATGGCGGCATTATGGGGTCCAGCATGGCATGGAACTCAAAACAGTACTAACTCTTAGTCCTTACACAAACATTAACTCCTAGACATCTTCCATGTTAATGTGCGTGGCTCCATGGAACTCCAAACAGCATCAACTTTTAGTCTTCACATGATCATCAACTTCTTGATATCTTCCATGTTACATTAACACGTGACATACTATGGAGAATCCCTATTCTACTTAGTAAATAAAAACTTCGACTTATACTCTTACAACCCATGAAAAATAATTATACAACTTATGAGAACCAATCCAAAAGAAAATAAATTTATCCACAAGTGTCCTAAGTCCATAATCTATCCACAACATACATTCAAACAATTATATATCACATGCATAATCAAATAATTCCATTTAATGACCCTGTCCATGGCTTATGCATCTCATATATTAGTTTTCATTTGGGGAAAAACACCTTTTCCATTGTTTTAAATTGAAAAACTATGAAAATAGTTCACTTCCATCCATGTCGCTGCTAGAATAGTTCTTGCAGTCGCTACCCTCGTTGTTCAACCACACGGCAAGCCATGCCAAAGAATAGTTCTGTTTAGCAAAAATCTAATTCTATCGCATTCTCGCCCTATGGCGATGGCCATGGCTGTGAAACCTACCACCGCGGCGAAGCTTTAGTGTGGATCTGGTTTTTAATTTTTGTCATTTTTCCTTGGTTCAAAACCCACAAAATGATTCTTTGACATACAAACCAGTATCCAATACAAGTTCAAATGATTTCGAAACAAAAAACAACCACAAACTATGGAAAGATCATTAAACTTTACAGTTGTGTGAGGAATATGATGGCTTTAATACCACTGTTAGGTTTCAATAGGTTTGGGGTTAGATTTTAAAACCTTAATACCATAAATCAACAATATAAATGCAATGAAATAACATATCAAACTCATTCTAAACTTTCCATACAACACACATCAACTGAAAAGTGCCAAATATAATTGAAAAGAACATTACCTTTAGAATCACATTCTAATGGGCACACTTACGATCCTTAAGTCATGGCTCTCAAACCTCAATCTCTAGTTTGTTCACATAGCTATTGTGATGACAAGCACTCTCCACACCTCACAAAACATCTTTTGCAAGGCTTTAATGCAAATTCCTTTAGGTTTGAAAGCTTTTTAGCAGTAAGAGATGGAGAGGGTGGCTAGAATAACTTCTCTTTCTGCTTGGAGGGTAGCACATGAAAATTATTAGATTTTTCATAATAAAAACTCTTCTAAAACAAGTATTTATGTTAAGACAATAGGGCATGCTAGTTATGAGGTCCATAGGCTCACTGCATAGACTTTTAGTAATTACTAGCTCATGCATCTTTCAGTTATTAAACTCTTTAATAATTGTAGCCCATAGTTCTTAAGTATTAACCTATAGCTCTCAATTATTGATCTCCATTTAATAATTACTCTCAATTATTAATCATATAAATAATTAAGGTTTAATGGAATTATAATCTTCAACTTAATTAATCTCATTAATTAAATCAAAGACTACCATGATTTTAATTAATAATCTCATTGCTAAAAAACATGATTTACTTGAAATAATTCCATTCATGTTTTGTCTCTTTAATTTAATGAATCTCATTAATTAAATTAAAGTTTCCATTGTGCTTCTTATTAATGATCTCTTCATTAATAAACACCATAGAAATTTATTTGGTTCAATCCAATTCCCACTAAATAAATCATGCTACCTAACAATTTAACCCTCATCATACACAACAACCTTTTTCGTGTCACACTTTTGCTTTATCCTTAATTGGCAACGAATATAACTTCAACAATATGGGTAATATCTAGCCTACGACCCTTATCGTAACCCAATAAGACATTGTGAAACAAATCAAAATGAACCCTTCCGATTGTGAATACCATGTGCTATAAACCTTTTGTCTTACTTTGTTATGGTCAAATGAGAGTCATGGATTTAGTCAAACAAGAAAACTCGATCAAATGACTAATTGCTACTGTCTCAGGGGACAAATATTTCTATTCGAAACTCCATTCCAATTACACACTACTTTAGCCAAGGATTTTTGTCTCATAAAGCACTAATTGCATAGGACAAATGCCTTGCCACTTGTAAAAAGATAAATCCCTTATTGAATTAAATGCACACATGCCTCCATATGCTTCTGGACAATAGTATGTTGGGCTTTTAACCCTATTCCTTACCTAGATAGATAATAGCCTTTAATGTCCTAATGACATGTTGACCGTCATGCATATAAGACAACCATGCTGTCTTAAGTTTAAGATCCACGTACACTTAACATGATCATGAAACAAGATGTTGATAGTTAAGAGTGAACTCCATACATCTGTTTCATTCTATGAGTCATTGTTCGAATGCTCATTCTCCTATGAGGCATCCATACATATGTATTCTCAGTATCTTATATTGAACGACATGACACTCATAGTACAAAGATAAGGCGTGCAAGTTGTATCAACTCTCTATAGTCCTTTAGAATGTCTATAACTTGTGGACTAGTTTTAGTGATTGTGTACCAAAAGAGCCTTATATCGTTATTCATAACTCCTTATGAATTTAACTTCTTAACTTAAATACTTAGACACATGCAATACTTTACACAATTAAAATTTGCATACATAAAAATTTGTCAGGATATTGATATGAAAATCAATATTTTATTAATTAGTGTGAAACATATATAAACAACCAAATGCCTTTCTAGTAACCTTTATTTTCTATTGACATTAAAGGACATATCACTAACAATCTCTCACTTGCACTCTAATACTAATAGTGCTAATACCAGTTGCTATGGTATGTCATACCCATCTTCTCAAGATGGTGATCAAGCAACACTTGTGGTATTGACTTAGTAAGTAGATCAGCTACATTATGTGCTAAATCTATTTTCTGTAGGGCTACACTGTGCTTTCTTACTTCCTTGAATAAGTTTTCCATGCTTCTCTATTTGTTGGGATTTTTGATGAGAACTCAAGTTGCCTCATAAGCAACGCTACATTTTTCACCTACAGCCTGGCATCTCATGATCAAGTGATTTCAGTTTTTGCTTCAGTATCTAAGACCCCTCATGGCAACTACAATGCTTCTTTTTCATTTTCTCCGCCGCCTCTATTTGCTCTTTGATAACATAAGTGAAATAAGACGTTATGTGCACAAATTTATGTTTAAATTATGTTATTTAATTCAAATTATCAATCAAAATAAAGAAAAAAAAACTAACCTTTGGTGTTGCAATTGCTTTATGACAAAAATAAGTGAATAGAAAGAAAGAGAAGCTTATCTGGAGGCTCAAAACCTTGGAAATGTAAGTCTAAGGCCTTGCCTAATGCATTGCTCAAGAGAGATATAGGTGGCAAAAGTGTTGCCCACGCGAGTTGCAAGTGAGAGAGTAGGTGGAGACTAATTAAAAACCACAACTTGTCGCCTATGCATCGCAAAAGCAATGAACTAATGACCATTGAATTTTGGCCCGTCGCCTGAGCTTCACCAAGGTGACAAGGGAGCAACTAACATCACCTTCTCTATCGCCCAGGAAAAGACAGTTCAATTTTTACCTCACCTACCCTTTAGACTAATGGAAGAAAATGGTGGAAATGGTTAGTCAATCCAGGACTTTGGATGGTAGAGGCTCAACCCTATAAATAGAGGGTGTTCTACAAACTAAAGGCATCCAAGAAACATGAGAAATCATTTATGCTTCAATTATACCATCCTTGTATTCCTATTTTGTAATATTAAAGAGTAGGTGTGAGTTTGGTGTCTTGCAAAAGATAGAGCCTTGAAGTGAGGAATCACCGCAAGAAGGATCCAGACATGAGATAAGTTTTGTTTGAGTCTTCCTTACGTGTATGATGTATGTTTCATATTGAAGCAACATAGTAAGAACTTTGTTTATCGAATTAAATTTAATTTTCTTTTGTTATTTTATTGTGATAAGTCTTTTATTCTTCTCCTCCTCCTCTCTTCCTCCTTCTTCTTCCAACTCTTCTCTTCTCTTTTATTTTGGCCTTAACTTGTGGTTATAGTGGAAGTAAAGCTAAAAGCAAAGTAATTTGATCGCAATTGTGAATTGTGGGCTTATAACGAAAGTAACGGTTTCACATTCACAAGGGATCAAAGTTAGTTCATAAGTTTCATTCTCAATTGAATTACTTCTGAGATAATTGAATTAATTCAATTGAAATCTTAGTATAACTTGGAAAAGTATACTCAGGATTTAAGAAATTAACTATTTCTAAAATAAAAAATTAAAATTGATAATTAGTTTAATTGGTAATAAAAGTTCTTGCATGGTTGTTTTGTATTGCTAATGAATTACATTTCTTGTTATATCTATCATACTCCTCTCTACTCTATTTAATTTAGTTAAAATTTATTTTATTGTCTCTTTAAATTATCATCACCTTTAATTATTCACTTAATTAAAATATAGTAATATTGAACAACATTCATACTCATGGATACGACAACCTTATTCCCCTATATTACTTATGCAACTAATGTACACTTGCAACATATTGCATTTATAATGCATCAAGCTTTTGGCGCCATTGCCAGGGAGTAGTGAGTGTTGCTTGTGTTCAAATTATGTATTTCATTTTCTTTTCTTGTTTGATCCTTCTATTGATGCACAGATCTAAAAGTGAAGAATTAGTACCATTTGATCCAAATATTGAAAGAAGTTTAAGACAACTAAGGGCACTACACATAAGAAAAATAGAGATGGATGATGAAGTTCCATAATAGCAGCCTAAAGCTATAATGGATTTTATTTGACTACTAATAAAAGATCAAATGATTAGGGTGATAAGACCTATTAATGTTAATAATTTTGAACTTAAAACCAGCTTTGATAAATATGGCACAACAAAGCCTATTTGGTAGAGGACCACTTGAAGACCCACATACCCATTTATCTATTTTTCTAGAGATATGTAATTTGGTAAGTTATAATGGTGTTTCTAGTGATGCCCTTAAATTAAGATTATTTCTATTTTCTTTAAGAGATAGGTATAGATTATGCTTACAAAGTTTACCACCTAATAGTATAACTACATAGAATAATATGACAAATAAATTCTGGCTAAGTTCTTTCCATTATCAAAAATAGTACAATTAAGAATTGAGATGGGCACTCTTAAGTAGTTTGATGGAGAACCATTACATGAAGTGTAGGAAAGATTTAAAGAATTGCTTAGAAAATGCCCACAACTTGTTTATCCTAATCAGTTACAAATTCAATTATTTTACGATGGAATAAATGTGCAAACTTGAACAATTTTAGATACTGTTGCTAGTGGATCTTTTATAGCCAAATTAGTAAATGAAGCTTAGGAGTTATTAGGAAATATGTCCAACAATGCAAGCAATGGCCATCCAAATGAGGAAGTAAAAGAAAAATTGCAGTAGTGCATGAATTATATGCTCTTACCTCTTTAGTTGCAAAAGTTTATTTTTTAACAAAGAAAATTTGCTAACATGCAAACTAATTCATCTTCAATTATGCCGCAGGTGTGTGAAATGTGTGCAGGATCGCGTCGCACACATGATGTCAAAATAGGAAGGAACAAGTCAACTTAGAGAAGTTCACAATGTGAGCAAGCAAATTGAGCTCTACATAATTCTTTTTCCAATACTTATAATCCTAGATGGAGGAACCATTCCACAATTTCTTGAAAAAATTAGAATGCATCGCCTTCAAGGCCATCAGGATTTCTAAGAGTGCCATACTCCCAAGGTAACATTTGTCCACCTTCACAAGAAAAGAAACCTTTATTAGAGAAATTAGTTAGTGCACTCACAAATCTACACATTGAATATATGGCTAGAACAAATAATATTCTTCAAAATCAATGAGCTTCTTTTAGAAATTTAGAACAATAGGTGGGGGCAGCTAACTAAGGATTTAGCAAATAAATCTCAAGGTACATTGCTAAGTGATATATAGAGCAAAATCTAAAAGAACAATATAAGGCAATAATCTTGAGAAGCGGCAAACAAGTAGAAAATCTTAAGCCTAACGAACAATTACAACAAGGTAAGAATAAAGAAAAAAAAGGATGAAAATGAGATAAAGTCATATAAACCCTTGGTACACTATCCCCAAAGGTTGAAGACCAGTAAAGATGAGTAGAATTTTAAAATGTCCTTTGAAGTATTCAAGAACTCTTATATTAATATACCTTTTGTGGAGGCTCTAGCACGAATGCCAAGCAAAGCAAAATTTTTAAACAAAATTTATCTAAAAAGAGAAAATTTGAGGATTAAGAAGTAATAATGTTAACTAAAGATTGCAGTGCAACTATCCAAAATAAAATTCAAAAAATTAAAGGATTCCAGAAGCTTTACAATTCCTTCTTATATTGGTGATATAGAATGTAGTAAATCTTTATGTGACCTTAGTGCCAGCATTAATTTAATGTTTTTCTCTTTATTTAGGAAATTTGGACTTGGAGAGGTAAGACCTATTGGAATGTTACTCCAATTAGTAAATAGGTTCGTTAAAATACTACTTGAATTAATTGAGGATGTCTTAATTAAAGTTGATAAATTTATTTTTCTTGTCAATTTCATAGTACTTGATATGGAAGAAGATAAAGTACTCTTATCCTTGGGAGAGCATTTTTGGCAACAGGAGAGCTTTAATTGATGTGCAATAATAAAAATTAATATTAATTGATGTGCAATAGTAAAAATTAATATTAAGAATAGAAAATAAAGAAGTAGTATTTAATAGGTTTGACTTAACAAAAAGAAATAATGATAATGCTTGTTTCTTTGTGGACAGACTTGATACTTCTTTTATTTTACACAGAGATGCTGATATGAATGTGAACTTAGAAGAAGAGCTTAAAGCTATTAAAGAAAGGACTCAAGAAGCCAAAGGTCAGAATGAACATTCGGTGATGCCTTTGGAATATAATCCTATAACTCCACTTAAGAATTCGCTTGAAGAACTACCAAAGTTGAAGTTAAAGGAATTGCCTAAGCATCTAAGGTACACATTTTTTGGAACTTCTTCTACTTTGTCTATAATGATTTCATCTAAATAGACCAAAGAATAAGAGGACAAAGTTTTAAAAGTTTTAAGAAAACATATTAAGTCAATTGCTTGGACAATAGCTAATTTAAAAGGGATAAGTCCTTCAATTTGCATGCATGAAATTTTTATGGAGGCCAACTTTAAACTTACTGGATAACCACAAAGAAGATTGAATCCACATATGCAAAAGGTGGTTAGAAAAATAAAGAAATAATAAAATTATTAGGTGCTGGAATGATATATAACATATTTGATAGTGAATGGGTATTACCAGTCCAAGTGGTGCCTAAGAAGGGGGGCGTCACTGTGACTAAAATGAAAAAGGAGAAATGATATCTTTCGAATAGGTAATAGGAAAGCAAAAGTGCATCAATTATAGAAAATTAAAAAATACCACCCATCATTCATTTCCCTTTACCTTTTGTTGCTAGACACTCTTATTATTGTTTTCTTGATGGCTATTTTAGACATCACCAAATATCAATTGCTTTGGACGACCAAGAAAAAAACTACTTTTGCTTGTCCCTTTGATACTTTTGTTTATAGAAGAATGTCATTTGTCCTTTGCAATGCCTTGCTACTTTCCAAAAATGTATATTGGCTATATTGTTTTGATTTAGTTTAGAATGTCGAAATATTTATAGATGATTTTTTAGTTTCTTGAAATTCTTTTGCACATTTTTTAAATAATTTATCTTTAGTTTTGTAAAGATGTGAGGAGGCCAATTTAGTACTGTATTGGGAAAAATGCCACTTCATGATGAATGAAGGAATGACCAAAAACTTTCAAGAAAAGAAACAGAGGTTGACAAAGCAAAAGTAGAGGCAATAAGTAATTTACCCCCTCCTAAAAATTTGAAAGAGGTAAGAAATTTTCTCAAGTGTGCAAGGTTTTATAGAAGATTTATTAAAGATATTGCGAAAATTGCACAACCTCTAACTGAATTGCTTTAAAAAAACACCTTATTTAATTTTAATGATGAGTGCTTATTATCTTTTAATAATTCAAAGAAAAACTTGTCACCACACCAATAGTAGCATCACTTGATTTGGATTATTCATTTGAATTAATATGTGATGTCAGTGATCGATGTATAGGTGCAGTATTAGGACAAAGAAAAGATAATAACTCCCATGTGATCTATTGTGCTAGTAAACTTTAAATGATGTCCAAATAAATTATGCCACAATTGAAAAAAAATTATTATCAATAGTTTTTGTTTTTAAAAAATTTAGATCATATTTACTTGGAAGCAAAACTATTGTGTATACAGATTATGCTGCCATAAAATATTTGTTTGATAAAAAAGATGCTAAACCAAGGCTTATAAGATAGATTCTACTTTTACAAAAATTTGATACTGAAATAAGAAATACGAAAGGAGCAGAAAATGCAGTTGCTGACCATTTATCAAGAGTTAAGAGGAAGAAAGATGATGAAGTAATTGATGAATCTTTTCCTAATGCATTTCTTTTCTCCCTTTCCACTGTTCCATGGTATTTTGATTTTGCGACTTACTTGTCATGTAGCATCCTTCATCCCAATTTTAATTATCAGCAGTGAAAAAAAAAATTTCCATGATCTTAAAACTTACTTTTGGGATAAACCTTATCTTTATAAATAATGTGCTGATCAAATAATATGAAGGTACATCCCAAAAGAAGAAGTAGAATCTGTCTTATAATTTTGCCATACAGAAACATATGAAGGGCATTGTAGAGGTAATAGAATTGCATATAAGGAAGGTATTGCAATCTGGATTCTATTGGCCCTCAATATATAAGTATGCCCATGAATATGTTCAAAATTGTGATAAATGTCAAAAGACGGGTAATATTTCTTAAAGAAATGAAATGCCTTTGATAAATATTTTAGAAGTTGAACATTTTAACATATGGAGATTCAATTTCATGGGGCCTTTTCCTCCTCTTGGGAACAAATATATTCTTGTTGTTATTGATTATGTTCCAAAAAGGGTGGAAGCTTTGGCTTTAACCACAAATGAAACAAAACATGTTATTAAAGTTTTAAGGAAAAATATTTTTACTAGAGATGGAGAGTCTTATTTTTGCAATAAACGGTTAGAAGCCATTCTAAGAAAATATAATGTTTTTCATAGAATAGCTACCCTCTATCATTCTCAAACTAGTGGCCCAGTTGAAGTTTTGAATAAAGAATTAAAAAGAATTTTACGGGCCATAGTTAACCAAAGTCGAAAAGCTTGGGCATCCCAATTGGATAATATATTATTGGCCTATAGAACTGCCTTCAAAATTCTAATTGACATGTCTTCATATCGGCTTGTTTTTGATAAAGCATGTCATCTACTTGTTGAACTTGAGTATAAAGCTTATTTGGTGATTAAATTTTTAAACATGAATTTAAAGGCAATAGGAGTTAAAAGATTACTTCAATTTGATGAACTTGATGAATTTTGTCTTCATGCATATCAAAATGCTAAATTATATAAGGAGAAGACAAAACGCATTTATGATAAAATTATTCAAAAATAAAAATTTTCTAATAGCTAGTTTGAATGAATTCGTTGATGTATTAGCTTGCTAATTTGACAAATTTACTTGACAAAATATCAATTTTTGAACAAAATATTGTTGGTGAAAGGGTTGTGTGGGTTCACCATTTTTTGGCCTAATGTGTCTTCAATTTTTATGAACTTAGTTCAAATTATTCTTGTTGTTGGCTTGTGTGATTGAATGCATTGAGTTTTGGATGGATTTTGTGACAAAATATATAGATTTGCCGAATTTATGCCTAGAATGTGTTTGATAAAATACTTGAACTACTTGTGCAAATTCATTCTTAAATTTTGATGATTATTTTGAATTAATTGTTGCACAATCATTGTTCTCCATTGAATAATTAACAAGCATGTTTTTAGCAAAAATGGCTATAAGGAAAAAGAGGCAAGCATCTAAGGTAAGCACCTCCAACACAACATATGATGCACATAGGTTTGCTTCATTTGAAAAAAATCAAAGATACAATGAAGACTTTTCATTGGAGGACAAACTAACCACCATACTTAGAGTGTAGGATACATTGAGATGCTTTTAAAGTAGACTTGTACAAGTCAATAATAAATTTGAGGAAATGGGAGAGATTGTAGCCCACCCTCCTAAAAGAGCATGCGAAGGTTTAGTTAGAGAATTCTATTCAAACTCACCACACAAAGAGGCAGGTATAGTTTTTGTACGAGTGGTTTCTGTGTCATTCTCTCTAGAGGTAGGTAGTCAATGCATTCTATAATGCTGATCCTGTTAACTCTACTAGAAAGGTCATTGATATGATTGACACTAAAGGCATCTATGAGGAGATTGCTAAAACATTATGCCTGAATGGTGTTGATTGGATGGATAACCATGTCAGTCCTCCTACGACTTTCTTTGCTAAACAAATTGATGATGAGGACCTAGTGGCACAAAATTAATGCTTGTCTCTTATTTGAGTAACATTCCTTTGGAAAGAGAATTGCTACCTTATGCAATTAAATAGGGCATTTTATTTAACATTGGAGTTATCATTTATGACATGGAATAAAAAGATTTATCTTTTAAGGCTAGAAACATCACATCCCCAAAGCTTAAAACTATAGGAACACAACAAGAGGAAACTTCAAGTAGGCCACTTAGACATGATGTTATTAGTTAGTTGGATGCACTTGAAGGTAAGATTGATGCTCTTCCTAATTTTTTAAGAAGATACTTTTGTTATGTACCTTTTGAGTTAACAGTAGCACCCTCTATACCTTTATAAGCACATTCATCCCATGGCTTGTTGAATGGCGTTGATTTGGGAGATCCACTAGAGGACTTAATGAATAGTACTTTGCAAGTAATTCAAGACCAATCCTCGTAGCACCTCCCAATGAGCCATAACAGTAAGTTTACATGAATGGTAAGCTTTTTTTTACATTGACAATGACAATTCCAGTAGGTGGGGTTAGTATTTCTGAACGTGATTGTATCTAACTTTTGAATTTATTATAGTTAAGTCTTACTGACTTGTATTTAACTTGTCGTAAATTTTACGAAGATGATTATCATTAAATTCTGATTTTAATGCATCAAGGTTTTTATGGATGAACAAGTGTTGGAAGATTTGAATGAATATGATGATTATGTTGCAAGAATAAATTTTTAATGTCGAATGATTATGCTTGATGGCCAACTTAACAATGAAATCATCCAAACTCAACTGTTCATTATAGGCCAATGATAGGGATGCCACTGGAAAGGAATAATATAAGAGCAAATTTTTTCAAGAAAAAGGTTTGAGAAAGAGGGTGGAAATTTTTTCTAAGAACTAGGTTTGAAATTAAAAAAGAAATAATTAATAAGTAATTAAGGTAATAAGCATCTTTATTTTCTTACCCCTTCTTAAATTTTTAAGATGATGTTTAATATAATTAATTTAACATGACAATGAATAAATTTAATGCAAAAAAGGAATTTAGGATCATAATCGATAATGAATAAATTCTTGAAAAGTAATAAAATAGTAGTACAAAGGTGTGATTTATGTGTTACATTGCTTAGTGCAAGTCCTCTTTTAAGCACACACCATACACTTTGACATGAAGTCGAGTTTAAGAATTATTTATATTTAAATGTTGTGTTGTATTCAAGATGTAAATTGCGTTGGTGTATTGTTTGATCATTTGAATAAATTGCAAATAAAAAAATAATAGGGAATTCTAAAAAAAAGGAAGAAGAAAATGTGTGTGTGTGTGAGAGAGAGAGAGAAGAGGCTTAAAATAAAAAAATCTACTCGGCTGATTCGAGTGTTGAATAAGCAGGGATGTGCAAGTGACCTTCATTAATATTTGTATAAAAAAGCATAAAAATCATAAGTATATAAAACATTCTAAGTTTGTGGAACACTAAGTAAACAGGGGTGCGCAAAAGACCCTTGTTATCTTCACGTAAAAAGATATATGATAACTTAGAAAGAAGAAAACAACCCTTAAAAAGAAGAAGAAGTGCTCCATGATTATAAAAAGTTCCCTATGAGTATAAAAAATTTAAAAAGTAATAATGGACTAAGCAATAGACAAATAAGTAACCAAGAATGTAACACAATTGATGAATATAATTTTTTGGAACTCCTTTATATTAAAGTTGCATGAAAAGCACACACACACATAGATTTTTGTACAAAGGTAATGTGACAATACAAATCCATACATTTAGGGGCTATTGTATTACTTGAAAGAATTATGAGAAAATGAAGATTCGATAGTTTCGATTCTATATAATTTATTCCTTTGTCTTGCTCGATGACTAGCAAAAAATAAAGCGTGAGGATATTTGATAACTTAAGTAAAATGAGACTTTATGTGCACAAATTTATTTTTAAATTATGTTATTTAATCCAAATTATTAATCAAAATAAAGAAAAAAAACAATCTTTTGTGTTGCAGAAGCTATACGATGAAAACAAGAGAAAAGGAAGAAAGAAAAGCTTGTCTTGAGGCACCAAACTAAGGAAATGCAAGTTCAGGGCCTTGTGTATTGCTTAAGTGAGATCTAGACACATAAGTGTAGCTAAGCAAACCACAAGTGAGAAAGTAGGTGGAGAGCAATCAAAAACCACCACTTGTCCCCTATGCATAGCCTAAGCGACGAACCAGTGACTGTTGAATTTTGGCCAGTTGCTTGGTTGTTGCTGAGGTGACAAGGGGGGAACTAGCCTCACCCACTATATGACCTAGGCCATGGAGGAGCTAACAGATCAATTTTTACCATACTACTCCTCAGACCACTAGAAGAAAATGATGAAAATGGTTGGCTAATTAAGGACTTCAGATGGTGGAGGCTTAACCCTATAAATAAAGGGTGCTCTACAAGCCAAAGGCATCCAAGCAACATTAGAAATCATATAGGTTTCACATTATATCATTATTGTATTCTTATTTGTAATATTAAAGAGTAGGAGCAAGTTTGTTGTCTTGCAAGATATAAAACGAGCCTTAAAGAGAGGAATCGCTGCAAGAGGGAAGCTCCAGACATGAGATAAGTTTTGATTGAGTCTTCCTTATGAGCTAGATGTGTTTGTCATATTGAAGCAACATAGTATGAACCTTGTTTATCAAATTAAATTTGGTTGTCTTTTTTAAATTTTATTGTGATCAATCTTTGATTCTTCCTTTCTTCTATTTCCTCCTCCATCTTCTTCCACCTCCTCTCTTTTCTTTTATTTTGAGCTTAACTTACGGTTATAACGGAAGTGAAACCACAAGCTAAATATTTGATTACAATTGTGAATCGTGGGTTTATAATAGAAGTAAAGGTTCCACATTCACAAGGCATAATAGTTACTTCATCAATTCATTCACAATTGAATTAATTCTAAGATAATTGAATTTCAATTGATGCCTCAATATAACATGGAACAATGCACTAAGAACTTAAAGAATTGCCTATCCCTAAAATAAGAAATTAAAATTGATAATTAATTTAATTGGAAATAAAATGTTCTTGCATGTTTATTGTGTATTACTATTGAATTCTATTTCTTGTTATATTCATCATACGCGTTTCTACTCTATTTAATTTAGTTAAAATTTATTTTATTATCTCTTTGAATTATCATCACCTTTAATTATTCACTTAATTAAAATAAAATATTATTGAACAACACTCTTACTCCCCATTGATACGACTACCTTGTGCCTCTACATTACTTATGCGTTCATCATTGTACATTTGCTACATATTGCATTTATATTGCATCACTCTTCCCCATCACTAGAAGGATTTCTACTTCATTACTTTGCCATGGGGAAATCTTGAGTTCACTTGAAAGGCTATTAACCAATTCTTGCCTTAAACTGCACATCAAGCTGTGGCTTGTCTTAGAGCTAGAATCAACATTTTTCAATTTCATCTCCCCATTACTCTTTTTGTCATCTTCAGGCTTTACTACTTCAAATGAAGGTGTATACATAAGGAATTTTACCTTTTCCACACTATTTTGTAAGGTGAGACTACCTTTCTCTATGTCTATAATAGCCTTCACAATTGCTAAAAATGGTTGCCCTAAAATTAGAACAAACTCACCTTCATCGTCCATATCCAATGCAATGATATCCATGGAAATGATGAACTCTCCAACTTTAACTAACATGTTCACCACTATTCCCATCGACTTTCTCATGGATCTACTTGCAAGCTACACCACCATTTTCATAGTCTTCACCACTCAATTCTTTAAAGCCCAAAAAGTACCAAATGACATTATATTAACATTGACATCAAGACTACATAATATTTTATAAAAGATGTGCAATAGTGTAAGGATTGAGAAACTCCTTGAATCCTTCAACTTAGGAGAGAGAATTTGATCATTTATATCCTTACATTCCTACACATCTTCTAGCTTTCTCTTTCTTAATAAAATCTCCTTTAGATATTTTACATGTGCAGGGGAGATCTTCAACACTTTAAGAAAAGGCAACGTGACTTCTAATTTATTGAATGTCATTAGAAATTTGGCAGACTACTCCTTCTCCTTTGTTTAGTTTAGCCATTGTGGATAGGGAATCAGTGGTACATTCGGCTTTAATGGAGGTGCCTCTTCTTTCTTTTTATCTTCTTTTGCACCATTTGATTCACCCTTTGCATCAATTCTCTCCCCAATAACTAGCACACTTACTACCTTGACATGCTCTATAGGGTTATTCTTAGTATTACTTAAGAGTGAACCACTAGGCCTTTGTGATATCTATTTTGTAATTTGCCCAACTTGATCGTCAAGATTTCTTATGGAGGTCCACTAGTTTTGCAAGAATGAATCTATGTGATTCATGTATTCTCTTCTAATGAAGTCCACCAAGGATGACTTCTTTTCTTATTATGGAGCATCTTGGTTTTGCTGGTGAGGCTAGGATTGAAATATAGGAGGAAGCATTTGGTAATTTTGATTCTTCTAGGGGAAATTTGGATGATATCTCCATTCTGGAGTAAAAACTGTTTTGTTGACTTCATTGGTTATTCACATAGTTTACTTGCCCTAATTCTACGGCACTCCTAATATACTCCCCCAATTTAACACTCATGTGTAGGTTGGGGTCCTACACACATGTCACAAACTTGCATTATAGCTACAAGAGAGGGAACATAAGGACTTAAATTAATGTGGTTGATCTTTCGGGACAACAATTCCACTTTTGCAGTAAGGGCAATCAGAGTATCAACATCATGAACTCCAACTATCCTTCTTGGGGTGGATCATTTAATTGGCCATTGATAAGCATTCAGGGCTATCTCCTCATGAGATCCCAAACTTCTTTTGGCATCTTATTCATCATTGCTCCTCTAGATGCTACATCTAACATAATCCTCAATTTACTATTTATATTGCTATTGAATGTTCATACTTGCATCCATAAGGGATGTTCATGTTGTGAACACATCCTCAACAACTCTTTAAATTGCTCCCAAACCTTTGGAAGCATCTTGGACTTTAGTTTCTTGAATGTCCCTATCTCTAACCAATCTTGTATTATCTTGGTAGGCTAAAGGTACTTTGCCAAAAACTTGTTCACTATATCCTGCCATGTCGTGATGCTCATTGCCTTGCTTGATCCCTCAAAGAAAAGGGAAATAACTTCAACTTTATCACATCATTCGATACATCATTAAACTTGACTATATCACATGACTCCAAAAAACTTTCTAGGTGTAAATTCACATCCTCATACGTTGCTCTTCCAAATTGGTTCATTTAAACCATATTAATCTAGGCAGGCTTCAATTTAAAATTATTTACATTCACTAGTGTTTCAGTTCATCAGCAACTGAATAAAATCCTCAATAGCCATTTGATTAGGTGCTAGAGATTTTGGAGTGGGGTGGAATAGGTTCATCTTTCATGTCTAACTCTTCCTACTATTAGCAATGAAAGACTCTCTTTCATTAAAGTTTTTACTGTATCTCAAAATCATATTCCTCTAAATTTGAACGTTGGCTCTTATGCATAAAAGAGCCTCACAAACCTCAACAAAAACCTAAAAAACAAATAAGATAGATAGAAAAGTAAAACAGAAAAGAAAAGAAATAAAAAGAAAAAGAATGCTGGCCTAATCTAACAAACACAAAGAGTGTTTAATGGCAATCGTCACCCTTCCCCAACAATAATGCCAGAAAATATGATATGTGTCATCTCTCACCAATGTGTTAAAGAATAAATTGACAGTCCTCGATAAGCATAAATGTTGTATCATTGAAGAGAGGGTTTGTGTCTATATATTATTAACTGCTTATTAGTTAGGACTACTCTGTTAGTGGCATAACCTCTAACGCTAATAATTAATGGGGATACTAGGTGCATTATGGTGGTGTATGTACAACTTTACATTAATTAATAAAATATTGATTGATTCATATCAATATAATGGCAAGTTTTTATGCCTTTAAATCTTGAATTGCATAAAATATTATATGTGCCTATATAATTGAGTTAAGAAGCCTTAGTTATAAGGAGTAATGAATATAGAAAAAATGTTTTCTTTGTACTTAATTATTAGAACTAGTCTGCGAGTTATATACACTTTAAAAGGCATTAGAAGTCAGGACGACTTGTATACCTTATATTTGTACAGAGATTGTTAAGCCGTTCAGTGTGAAATATTGAAAATACATGTGTATGTATGCATCATTAATGAATGAACATTCAAAAAATGACTTGCAGAATAAAGTAAACACATGGAATTTTTTCTTACATGGTTGTGCTATGTGCATGTGAACCTTAAACGTAAAACAAAATGGTCGTCTTATGCGCATAATGATTAATGTGCCATCAAGGAATTAAGGACCAATGTCTATCTTGGTATGGGATACGGCCATAAGCCCAACATGTTGTTATCAGATTCGTATAGAGGCATGTGTACATTCAATAAGGAATTTATCTTCTTGCTAGTGAGTAAGGTGTTTATCCTATGTAATTTATATTCTTTTAGACAGAAATCCCTAGCTAAGTAGCTTGTGATTGAAAAGGTATTTTTGATAGAAGGATTAATCTCATGAGGTAATATCGATTGGTCATAAGATAGAATTTGTAAGTTTGACTAAATTCATGGTTTTGCTCAATTAGGATAAAGCATGAAAAAAGGTGTATATCACATCGTATTTATGATTGGGGTGGTTAATTGTGATCAACTTCACTTTATCTTAATTAGATTACGATATGGGTTGTAGGCAAGGCATTATCCATATTTTTTGAATTATGCTCATTTCTATTTAAAGATAAACCTATAGAATGACACATAAAATATTAGAGTGTATGGTGAGGTTTAAATTGGTGGGACATGAATGAAGCGTGAGAAGTTTCACGAGTATTTATTTGGTTGTAATTAGATTAGACCAAATAAATTAGCATGGTGCTTATTAATAATGAGATTATTAAATAGAAGCACCAATGGCTTCTAATTAATAGAGATTAATTGAAGGGGTAAGACACAAATAGATTACATGGTTCCCATCATGGTTGTTAGTAATGTGATTATTGATTAGAAACATGATAGTCTTTGGTTTGATTAATGATATTAAATGAGTTGAAAGATATAATTTCATTAAGCCTCCATTATCAATAGACATTAATAATTAAGAGTTTTAAACAAAGCATAGTGCAGACTTCACCATTAAGGCTGACTACATCACAACAGGTGATGTTGGGATGGAGGCTATTTAGAGAAGGAAGTTTGTGGCTGAACTTCAAATAGTTCCAGATGTGGATTAGCTATTGCCATTTTACTATGACAATAATGCCACAATCACACTAGAAAAGGAACCGAGGTCCAATTAGAAATCTAAATACATTAAGAGATGTTACCATATTATTCAAAAAACCACTAAAAAGGGTGGCATAGTTAAGCCAAAAATAACTTCAGCACATAGTGTGGTTGACCCACATATTAAGCTAAGGACACAAGTGCAACTGAATTACTATCTTAAGAAGATGGATATGAGATACCTTAGCAATTGGAATTGGCACATTAAAGTATAAGTGGGGGGATTATTAGTGATATGTCTTTTAATGCCAAAAATTAATAAGCGATGCTAAGGGCATTATCGTTGTATATGCACACCTTCACAATAATTAATAAAATAATGATTTATTCATATCAATATGATGACAAGTTTTCATGTACGTAAATCTTAAATGGCATAAACTATTACATCTATTTATGTAGTTGAGTTAAAAAGTCTTACTTATAAGGAGTTATAAATATAGATACAAGGCAGTATTAGTACTCAATTACTAGAAACAATCTACAAGTCATAGATACTCTAAAAGAAATTAGAAAGTTAGTACAATTTGCACAACTAGTATTTGTATGGTGGCTGTCAAGCCATTCAATATGAAATAATGAAAATATATGCATGTAAGTGTATCATTAAAGAATAGGTATTGGAATAATAACTTATAGAAGAAAGCAAATGCATGAAGTTCTTTATTAGTTTTCAATGTCCTGCTTTATGATCGTGTTGAGTATGCATAGACCTTACACCTTAAGACGACATAGTTATCTTGTGTGCTTAATGGTCAATATGTCAATAGGATATTAAGAATCAACATCTATGCTAGTATAGGATAGAGCCATGAGCTCGACATGTAGTTGTTTAGATACAACTGGAGGCATGAGTATATTCAATAAAGAATTTGTCTCCTTATAAATAAGTAAAGCATTTGTCTTATGCAATTAATATTTTTTTAAACAAAAATCCTTAGTCAAAATAGTGTGTAATTAGAAATGAGTTTTCGATAGAAGTATTAGTCTCATGAGGTAACATCAATAATTCATATGATTGAATTGTGAGTTTGACTAAATTTATGGCTCTCGGACGATTAAGATAAACTA
Source organism: Avicennia marina (assembly GCA_019155195.1). Lineage (NCBI taxonomy): Eukaryota > Viridiplantae > Streptophyta > Magnoliopsida > Lamiales > Acanthaceae > Avicennia > Avicennia marina. The sequence continues at coordinate 6,701,649 of CM032771.1, read as the reverse complement.
AGACAAAAGGTCTACACCGCATGGTATTCATGATCGGGAGGGCTTATTGTGATCTACTTTACTTCATCTAACTTGAGCTACGATATAGGCCAAGGTTAGATACTACTCATATCCTTCAAATTATACTCGTTGTCAATTAAAAATGAACTTATGAAGTCACTCACAAATGTTGGAATGTACGATGAGTGTTAAATTGGTGGGATGTGAATGAGGCCTGAGAAGTCTAATGGAATATCTATATGGTTGCAACTGGATTTAACCAAATAAATTAGCATGGTGCTTTTTAGTAATGACATTATTAATTGGAAACGCAATGGGCTTTTGATTAATGACGATTAATTGAAGGGGTGAGACACAAATGGAATTATATGGTTCCCATCATATTTGTTAATAATGTGATTACTAACTAGAAACATAATAGCTATTGATTTGATTAATGATATAAAATAAGTTGAAACATATACTTCCATTAAACCTTCATTATTAAGAAAGATTAATAATTAAGAGTTTTAAATAGAGTATGGTGCAGACTCCACCACAGAGGTTGAGTACATTGCAATACGTGATGCTGCGAAAGAGGTTGTTTGGAGAAGGAAATTCATGGCCAAACCTTAAATAGTTCCAAATGTGGATCAACCATTGTCTTTTTATTATGACAACAATGGCGCAATCACACTAGTGAAGAAACTGAGGTTTCATCAAAAATGGAAATACTTAGAGAGGCGTTACCATATTATTCAAGAAATCAATAGAAAAGGCTACGTAGTAGTACAGAAAATAACTCTAGCACATAGTGTGGCTTACCCATCTGCTAAGCTAATAGCATGAGTGCAGTTGAATTGCCACCTTGAGAAAATTAGTATGAGATACCTTGGCAATTCGCATTAGCACTATTGGCCTTAAAGTGCAAGTGCGCAATTGGTAATGATATGTCCTCTAATACCAATAGTTAATGAGAGATGCTAAGGGCAGTATCGTTGTATATGTACACATACACATCATTTAATAAACGATTTATTTATTCATATCAATATCATGACTAGTTTTCATAAATGCAAATCTTGAATTAGGTAAAGTATTGCTTATGTCCTTGTAATTAAATTAAAAAGCTTTATTTATAAAGAGTTATAAATTTGGACATAAGACTTTCTTAGTACTCAATTACTAGAACTAGTTTGCTAGTCATAAGTACCCTATATATCATTAAAAAGTTGATACGATTGCACACCTTGTATTTACACACAGTGATTATCAAGCCATTCAATATAAGATATTGAGAATACATGTGTGTGGATACATTATTCAAGAATGAGCATTTAGGCAATGACTCATAGAATGAAGCAAACCTATGGAGTTCTTTATTAATTGTCAATGTCTTACTTCATGATTATGCTAAGTGCATGTGGACCTTAGACTTGAAATAATAAAGTAGTCTTATGCACATAATGGTCAATGTGTCATTAAGGCATTAAAGACCAATATCTACTGCAAATGTGAGAAAGGGTCATGAACCCAACATGTCTTTACTCAGATGCGCCTGAGACATATATACGTTCAATAAGAAATTTGTCTCTTTGCAAGTGAGTAAGACATTTGCCTTATGTAATTGATGTTCTTTGATTGGCTAAGATATTATGTTATTAGAAAGGAGTTTCAGATAACAGTGTTAGTCTCATTAGATAACATCAATGGATGATGTGATTGTGTTTGTGAGTTTGACTAAACCAATGGCTCTCTCACGGTTGGGACAAAGCATGGCAAAAGCTGTATACGTGACGAGGATATGGTTGTCTTGTATACGTGACGATCAATGTGTAATTAGGGTTTTAAGGAGCAATATCTATTTTGATATGAGATAAGGTCATGAGCCCAAAGTGCCATTGCCCAGTATGTATGGAGCTATGTGTGCATTTAATAAAGGATTTGTCCCTTTGTAAGTGAGCAAGGTGTTTTCCAATATAGTTGATGTTCTATGAAATTAAAATTGTTGACCAACGTAATGTATGATCGAAAATAAGTTTTCATTTCAAGCATTAATCTTATAAAGAAATATCAATTGGTCATATGATTAAGTTTGTATGAGTTTAACTAAATTTATGACTCTCACGTGATTGGGACAAAGTAAGACATAAGGTCTATACCCTATAGTATTTACTATCAAGAGAGTTCATTGTAATCTTTTCACTTCACATTGGATGGGCTACGATATGGACCATGGACTAAGTGTTACTTCTATTCTTTAAGTTATACTTGTTGTCAACTAAAAATGAATTTAGAGAGTCACATACATATAAACAAGATGATGGCATAGGGCATTTGCATAATAGTGATCATAAGGCTTGAGAAGCCTTACGCTAGATTTAATCTTATTATAAACCCCATTATGTTTGTTAATAATAAGATCATTAATTAAAAACATAATCACCTTTAATTTAATTAATAGAATTAATTAAATTAAAGAGATAAGGCACAAAAAAATTATTTTGTATGAGTAATTGGAAACAACCTTTAATATAATTAATGGGATTAATAAAATTGAAAGAAATAATTCAAATGTACTTTAATTATTAATTAGATTAATAATTAAAAGTGGATGGACTTGAGTTGATTTAAGGTCCACGTGAAAGTCTATGTAACCCATTCTAGAAGCCTCGGGTATCCTAGTATATAATCGTATATTGAGAATGAGTGTTGGAAGAATATCAAAAGAAAACGCTATTCACACGAGCAGTACCTGGTGGCACTGTTCACAATGGCACTATTCACCATTCTCCACTTGCACATGAAAGAAAATTAGTTACAAGCCTCCTTCAGTTTTCTCTCTGAAATTTCTCCATGCACATGAATTGTGGGATTTTTTGAAGTTATTTGTGGGATTTTGTTAGAAAGCTATACCATTGATTTATTTGTATTGACAAACTAGAGACTGAGACTTTATCCCAACTTTTAGATCATAAATAGAAATTACAAAATTTATTTCTAAGTAATAATCCATGCAATTGTTTTAAAATTTACGTTCGTAGGTTTTATGCGAAGAAAGCAGACCGAGTTGGAATTTTATTTATTCCGATATGTTCTCTAATTATTTTGTGATTAATATTTGAAAAATGTTGTATCTCATATCCAATGAAACTTAATAATGGTATTAGAGCCGTCGCATTTCTTCATATAAACGTATCTGGATATGCTCACTTTATGATTGATGTTAGTTCTTCATTTGAAAATTATATAAACATGATTTTGAAACTTGTATGCACTTGCAGAAGTATTTTTTGGGTACTTTACATTGAGAAAAGGCAAGAAAGATTGTGTCTTAGTGAACAAGAAAGAAATAGAGCCATAGCACTATCAAACCTAGCAGCCACAAGATGAGATTTCATAATTGTGGCATGGTCAATCATGGCCCCAAAGCCTAGCACACAAGTTATGTAAATATTATTGCCACATCTCACGGCTATGGAGCAAGGCTACGACAATTACAAAATGTGTTGCAGCCAAGACCAAACCATTTCCCAAGAGCAACGGTTGCAATGGCAAATAAGTGCTCTTTGCTATGTCAAGCTATATGGCCATGCTAAGGCAAACCACAGCTACGAGAACTATTCTTGTGGCAACATGAAGGACTATAGGTGTTGGTTACATGATTTTTCAAATCAAAAACATTGAAAAAGGGTTTTTCCACAAGTGTGAACTAAAGTATGAGATGTGAAAGTCATAAAATGATTGTTTCAAGTATTTTGTTGTGTTATACATGTGATGTATGGACATTGCATGGATGTATAGATGAATTATGGACTTAGGAAACATGTGGATGGATTTTCATAGTTTTGGTTTTGGTTTTGGTTTTTCTAGATGTATAAATTATATTTCCACGGGTTGTAAGTATATAAGCCTAAGTTCTTTCCAAAGCAGAATAAGAATTATTTTGTTGTGATGTGCCATGATGTAATTGTAATTCTAATACCAAGAGTTAGTAATTACTTGGAAGCAAGGGGTTCATGGTCATTTAGAACCAAGAGTTGGAGTTTGTTCAATTGTTTTAACCTAGTGAGCGCATGAAGGAGACAAAGACCAATGAAGAAAATTTTCAAAAGGCCTTACAATAATATAGGGCTTGTTACACGTGCTCATGATTTTATTGTTAATTTCAATTGGATCTAGAAATCCATATTCATCCATGTTATTTATGCCTTATATTTTTCTACATATATGAGATATGTGTATGTAATATGGCTAACATGAAAAATGAAAAAAAAAAAACACATGGGCCGAAAACTTCCTCATTAATATAAAGTTGTAATAGTGATATTGTTTCATCGTGACCCTCCACCGAGCTTGGAGATCTTGGTGTGATCTTAACATATGATATCATCACATTCGTAGGGTCACATTGTGACGGCACATTTAAAACTTCAAGTGTATTTAATATGACATTCGAAGGATACTTCAGCTTAAGAGTTTGATGGCCACCGACGGGGTTACAAATGCAACAAGTTGTCAGTTAATCTGTGTGACTTAAATAGACATAATATGCCAAGAATTATAAGTGTAAAGTTTCATTGGGTCATGAGCTAAAGTGAAAAATTCGACAACGCATGAAATGTGTTGGCAAGAGTTAGACACTCATTGAGTTGATCACGCCTAAAACTGTATGTATGAGGTATATTATATACAATGAAGACCATAATCACCTACTAAGAAATTTTTCTAATGAGATTCCATCTCCCATCCAAAGGAGTATGGGATTCAAAAAATCCAATCAGAGGCTGAATCGTTTAAAAGTCTATAATCATTCGGTAATAACATTAACAAACATGCTAATAATCTTGATAATTTTCTGTAATTATATTATTCTTCTATGACGATATTCGCTCTCATAATTATTATTATTGGTGTTGAGACTATTATGCTTATTGGCACCAACACTACCAAAAAAAAAAAAAAAAAAAGATTATAGTCACACACTCTTTCCTTACATTTTTATAAAAGTGTGACAATAAACACCATATTATCAATTTTTTTAAGAAGTGTAAGTATAAAAATATTTTTTGTCATATTTTTAAACCATATTTTTCCTATTCACATTAGGCGCCAACTGGTGCCACGGATAGCGCCGAAACTGCAAAAAATAAACTTCAAAACTTAATCTCTGTTGCTTTGGAATTCTTTCTCTACCATCTTGTAAGTCTATTATTCCCAATCTCACCCACGAGCAGTCCCCTATTCTTCTTGGATCGTAGAACACACAATATCGCACAAAGTTGAAGGAAGGATTAAGATTCTTCTATGTCCAACTACAATTGAATGGTCTCCTTTTCTTGCGGTTTGTAAGGCATTTTTCCTCTTTTATGATCAGATTTCTATTCATTGTTTTTCGAATTGTTGATGGGCTTTCGTTGTGAAATTTTTTTTTCGCATTCATCTTTTATACATTCAAAATTGACAAGAAAAATGTTTCAAAGCATAGGTAACTTGTCAAGAATTATTTTGTGCATCGTCTTAATTTATGTGTTTCAAATGGTCCTAAGAAAACAAAAACTATTGTTTATCATATGGTTTTTGGAACAAAAATCCCTAAGCTGGAAAATTGCCCATCACCGTCAGCCACATCAAAAATACGGTTTTCTTAAATACTGTAATTTCAATTCAGCAGGATCATTGTACAAGTGCATATATTCTTTTTAACTTTAATATATTTATATGATGTCTTTGGCCTTTTCCCATGGGTTTCTTTTAGTACGAGGCAGGTTGTGTGCTAATTTTATAGGATTTTTTAGGATTGAGAATATAAGTTAGTTGACTAAATGTGTCGTAAAATGAATCAAAATGAATTCATGTTTTTCAATGTAGTAGTATGTGCAAGTCAGTGTTCTACTCTTGCACTCGATCGCCTTTCTCGAGGACGAGTTCATATTAGATGGTGTTTTATCTGTTTATTCTAAATAATCACGAATTAGATTAAATATATCATATGTGGAAATTCATTTTTATTTTTGAAATTTGATCAATTTTACACTTAGGTAAGATTTTTTGTGATAAATTCCTTGACTTTAGGAATTTATGTTTAAGATAAACAATGATTTAGTACTTGCACCAAGGACACATCAAGAGATAATTAAGTATGCTTTTGATTTGTTTCCTTTCGATGATTGTGTATTTGTGTTTATTTATTCAAAATCTGAATATATACTGAAGTGAAGTAAAGAGCAAGGTGGATATTTATAGACTAAATCCATAGTTGCCTCCCCAAAGAACAGTGTATATTATCATAAATGAACTGTGCCGGCAGCATATTTGTCCTACTTCATGATGAAAGGGATCAATACGATGATTGGTGATTCATTTTAAATTATCAAAGCTTCTTCGTTATTATTGATTGTAGATATTTGAAGAGCGAAAAAGGAGTAAAGCTTATAAAGCAATGACAGACGAAGTGAGGATATTTGATCTATGTTGAAGTTAAAATTAAAAAAATAAAATATTTAATTAGTTCCTATTGTAGTTTATTTTTCTAAAAAAAAAATCCTATAATAACTTTTTTTTGGAATTAACATGTTTTTTTGCTTGTCAGATATGGTTTGAAATCGAAATCTCAAAGCGTGCACTACAAATAGAAGCAATGACGGGTAGTTTAGAAAGTCATGAATTAATGAATGCAGAATTTCTAGTAAGTTCAGATTTTTGGTTACTTGTGCACTATATTATATTATTTGCATAAGATGGTCCCTCTTAGTAACATGCCGACTATGTTAATTCATTCACTAAGTAGTAGTATGACCGCTGTGATATATAATCTAATTCATTTACGGCATTTTATTTTCATGAACCATCGCTCAATTATTTGATATTAGTAAAATTCAGATGTTATATTAAATAATATAAAGCAAGTGTGGAAAATCACTAATAAGAAGAACACTATGAATTGCTAAATTACAAGTACTAACCGAGTATAGTTTAATTATTTTTAATTTTTTATATGAAGTATTTTCTAGTAAAAATAATAAATTGCATATGTTATCGTGTTAAATCAATCAGTACTCAATTTTATGTTTTTTATGGTGACAATGTGGCTGACATTCTATGGCTTATTTAATCTAAAATTGCCTGCCTCTTTCATCAATATATAATTTTTTTGCCCATTCTACTAAATTTTCTTGAAGCCATTCATTGTGGGGTTCAGTTCCATTTGTCCCATGCCTCTAATTAAGGGATGCACCAGTTCCATTTGTCTCACGGGTAGTAAAATTCACATGTATTTATTAATTATAAAGTAATTATCTTATAAATAATATAAATAAAATTATTAATTTTAAAACATAAAATATATTCAATAAAAAATAAAAAAGATCAAAAGAATTTAAAAAGGAAGAAAATTTAAGATAAAACAAAAAAAATATAATACATCAAAATGAAATTGTGCATGAAAGTGATAGAAAAATACAAGAACTCAAAATAAGGTTTAGTTGTGTAATTTCGCAACAAAAGGCATATTTTATTCATAATAATGTACTTATTAACAGTATTAAAACTTAATATATGAAAATAAAGAAACATCTGGAAATTTTGAAAAGGGAGAATAGTTAAAAGAAAATATGAGTAAAATGACAAATATAAAGAAAATAATAAAAAATAAAAAATCTAAAACAAAGGTGGCCATGTGAATAGATTGTCTAATGCAAATCACGAAGAGGACGTATCAACGCCCATCCTGAAAGTTCTCAGTCCAATGGGCATTCAAGTTTTTAATATGTAACTTCTTGTTTTTCTTCATAACAATATATTTTGAATGTTATCTCTTCTTAATAGATGAACCAAGCAAACGAACCAAGACAATAGGCCATACCTTTACACCTGGAATTTGGGGATTACATCCAAAGTCAAACTCCAAATTGAATTAAATGAATTTGGACAGCCTATAGATGATAATAGCTCAAAATTTTCCAACTTCTTAGACGTTTTGGCTAAAATAGAAATGTATTGCCCAATTGATATTTTTGATTGGCATAAAGTGCCAAAGTAGAACAGGCAGTATTTATTAAGCATAGTCCTGGTATATATTTTGAATTACTCTAATACTCTATTTTGTTAAAATTAATTTTTAATACAAAACTATATTAAAGAAATGCACACATTCCAGTCAAAGTTCAAAGGTATTAATGGAATGGATGAGTGGATTCTTCAATCCATACTCCAAAAATGGATAAATTGGGAGAAGGATTAGCGACGAAAGTATTTTGACCCAAACATGCTCCTTGAATATCGATTAAAGAACACAAATGAAAGGGTCACTAAAGATCAATGGAAGAGACTTCTCAATTACTGGTTATCAGAAGAAGGGAAGGTACAACATATCATGATGTCTTTTTCACCCATTTATATTATTAGCTAAAATATTGTCATTTCTTTTTACTATTGTTAGAATGCAAGTATGCAAGGAAAAGAAAGCAGAAAGAAGGAAAAGATTAACCATATCACTGGAAGGAAGTCTTCTGCCCAAATTGAAAAGACAAGGTTAGAATCTGATATTTTTTTTAATTTCATTTCATTTATTTATTACAAATTAAAAATCATATCTGTATTCTTTCTAGAGATATAAAATGATCTAATATAATAGTTCAAGCCAAAGATCTCGTATTAATTATGATGTTACGAAATAGGAGAGATAGAATGGAGGTCAACTAGCTCGGGTAGAAACATTTAACTTATGCTTTGATGTGGAGAAAAATGAAAAGGCTAGACAAGTAAAAGTGAAAATTGATGTTCCTTGCTTTGAAAAACAATTGATGATAACTGTTTATTATTGCTTATTCAAGAAAAAATGCAGTTATTGACTAGCAAGCTTGATGATCCTTCAAAAGATGTAGTTTCAAAAGGTGAATTTGATTCTAAAGTTAATGGTCCAGATAAACCTGGACAACTTCGAACGTATGGTCATGGGGTAACAACTATAAATGTATTTGAAGATATACCTTCTCGTAGAGTTTGTTATTGAATGGTTCAAATGCTTTAGGAAAGGGTGGATATCTTGGCTAACCAACAATGTTGAAGTGAAGAAAGGCCGCTCTTTGATTCAAGCAATCCATAATCCACTTCTCATGAACAAACTATCTCAACTCCAATATCAAACAAACCTCAACCTATTTGCGTAAGTATTGTATTTGGAGTGGCATACTTATATTCAATTGAAGAATTTTAATTTGGAAACAAAGTGTAAATAAAATGAGTAAATGAAAATCTTATACTGAATTTTTGCATTTCTTAAGTCAACAAAGTTTTGGTTAGTTATGCATTGCCCTATAATTATATGTAGTTCATAACATAAAGGATTTTACATTTTAGGTTAATTGTTCTGTTGCCCTTTTGAGCATCATGGATTGAAATGTGGTTGTTGACAAGGGGTTTGTCAAAAGTATGGATCCCAACATAGAAGTTGGTGGTTAATTTCTAGAACAAATTTATTGTGAAGTTCATATAAATGTGGCAATGAAGAGAGATAAGGATCTTATATGACCTTAAGATTACTTAAATCTTTTGGAGATGTGCTTGGTATTTCTATAGCTTCGCCATTGCCATTGGAATGTTTTCTATTATAATTTAATATTTTTTAAGGCATGCTAGATTATTTGTTTAAGGTTATAAACTTTTATTATTAAGTAATAAATTTTCATTTTAAGTGTTGTCATATTTTTTTTCTTTCAATTTATATTGTAACAAGCTTAACTTATATTTTTTCCTTATTTGAGTAAAGGTTGTTCATGATGAAGATTAATATGCAAGCTGTTGATTTTGGAGAATTTTGTCAAAAGGAGCTATTTTGGTCTATAGTTTCAAGTTAGTGCATGTTACTTGAGATAAATCATGTTTTTATTGTCATCAAAACAATTATGTGGCATTGTTTTTCAAATGATTTAGTTTGTTGGTTTTTGAATCAAATGCTACTTTTTGGTATCAGATACTATTTTAATTATTTCTTGTGAATGAAGATTTGAAGGAACTACATTGTAATTAAATATTTTAATTCTGTTTTTGTTTGCAAAAGGCTTTTAATATGTTGATATCAATAACCTTGAATTGAATTTAAGAAGATTAATGGATTAATAATGGTCGTGACTTTTACGTAAAAGCTTAATGTGTATGAAATAATGCTATGCATACAACATAAAGTGTGGTAAGAGAATCTTATATTAAGAACATTTTATTACAAATCTTTTGTTTGACCATAGGCATTCTTTTTGTGTGACTGCAAGGTGTACATTTGCTTGACAATAGAGTCTTCTTGTCATAATCTTTTGTGTAACAATAAGGCTTTCTTGCCACAACTTTTTGTGTGATAACAAAACTTTCTCAATACATTATTTTACCTGGCAAATGGTATTCTAACCATAGTTTTATAGTGTGGTAGAAGATATTTAACTTTTTCTTTTTAATAGATTACATTTAGAAGTGGGATATAAAGTTGAAAGTTACACTTGAAAATGTAACAATATATGCTACGAGTTCTTACACTCATAAGTGTAACAAAATGTTTAGACCATGCCTTGTGGTGCTACACTAATTAAAACCATAAGCTATGTATAAGTGTAACAATAACTCACTTTTAATTACACTTATAACTGTAACTATAACCAAATTTTGTTGTAGTGCAAGATTGCTAACTTAAGAAGAGTTCTCATTTCTCAAGGAATCAGTGGAATCTTAGAAGTTGTCATCTTGAGTATTGGAAGGAGGGTGTCGTTGAGCCAACAAGTCCCTCAATTAGTGAGATTAAGGAGGTAAGACCAAAACATGAAAACCTAGTTGTTACTAAGGCCAATGGGAGGGGCGTGGCATCCAATGCAATAAGGAAGAGCATTGGAGGAGGAGTTGTGCCGTGAGCCTCGACAGCTCGGAATATGGCAGAGGAGGTATAGAACTTTATGTTTATAAAACATCTTGATCCATTAGTGTATTCTCTACATCTTGGATCTTAAATTTGAATACTTCTTCCCACATTTACATCTCAAGTCAAGACTTGGCTAAGAATAGGTCGCTTCAAAACCAAGAAGTAGTGATTAGAGTCGGTAGTGTTACTGCCACTATGATTGGCATTACTTCGATTAAATTATTATTTAGTTATGTTTTGGGCCTAAGAAATTGTCTCATATTACCAAATAGGCTTAAGAATATTGTCTCTATACTATTACTAGTAAAAGAGGGTTACAAATTCTATTTTAGAGACAATAAGTACCAAATTTATTATTATAATAAATTGATTGGCATTGTCTTGTTGGTAAATGGCTTGTACTACTCAAATTTAGAAGATAAGCCTATGATAAATGCCGTATCGAATAAATGTGCTAAGGATGGTTTAAATCCCAAACAATTGTGGCACTCAAACTAGGCCATGTTGTAGAGGTTAAGATTAGCAAGTTGGATAAAGTTAGATTTATAATCCCATTGGGAGAGGAGCCCTATCTATCTTGTAAACCTAGCATCTTAGACAAGATGCCTAATAGTCCATTTGATAAACACGTTGAGAGAGCCACATCAGTATTAAAATTAGTCCACACTGACGTTTGTGGGCTATTTATTGAAATGGCAAGGGGAAGATTTCACTACTTAATTGTCTTTACTATTGATTTCTATAGGCATGGGTATGTGTACTTGATAAAGTACAAGTATGAATCATTTGAAAAGTTCAAAGAATTCAAGTTTGAAGTAGAAAAACAACCTAGCAGGCATGTATAGACATTAGTGAATACATAAATGTTGAGTTTGTGGAATTCCTTAAGGAAAATGACATTGTATCACAACTCATCCCACCAGTAGGACATGGTTCGATCCATCATGAGCTTCATAGACTTATCCATTTTTCTATGGGGACATGCCCTCTTGACAACTACCCACGACTTGAATAGGATTTCCTCTAATTTCGTTCCTTTGACCCTATATGAGATGTGGAGTGGGAGGAAGTCAAGCTTAAAGTATATTAGGGTTTAGGGATATCCAGCTTACCTTAAGAAGAATAAGACTGATAAGTTAGAGGCAAAAGCCATTTTCGGTCACTTTGTAGGGTATCCCAAAGACTTTATGGGATGCAAGTTTTTCCTCCGTGATGACCAAAGGATTTTTCTTAATTATCACACTTTTTGGAGGAAGAGTTCATCCAAGAGAAAGGTGCTTCTAAGATTATTGTGCTTAAGAAAGTTGAGCATAAGAGATAAAGCAAGGAACCCGTATGGTAGTTACTTATTTAAGAAACACTTTCTATGACACAACCATTACAATGATTGAGTAGAGTCTCTCATGCACCAAAGAGATATGGTTATATACTAGAGAACGTGCAAGAGTTATTCGTTATAGGAGATAACAATCATGGAGATGATCTTTCCACAAACAATCAAGCAATGGCAAACAGGGACTCTACCAAGTGATAGGAGGCTATGCAGTCTAACATGGATTCAATGTTTTCAAACTAAGTTCAGACCTTCGTGGATCCACTTGAGAGAATAGTTCCCATTGGATGAAAGTTGGTCTATAAAAGAAAGATTGGTTTGACTAGCGAGATAGAGACCTATAAAGCCAATCTTGTAGCGAAAGGTTATTGTTAAAAGGGGGTATTGACTATTAAAAGACCTTTTCACTTGTAGTTATGATCAAATCCATTCAGATACTTCCTGCAATAGTTGCCCACTTAGACTATGAGACTTGGTAGATGAAAGTTAAAACTGCTTTCCTCAACAGACTCCTTAATGAGGATATCTATATGGTGTAGCCACACAGTTTTGAGATTCAAGGTAAGTCACATGGAGATGTACGCTTTAGAGGTCTATCTACAGCCTTAAGCAAGTATTGAGGAGTCAGAATCTTCACTTTGATGGTTCAATTAAATTGTTTAGCTTTTTTAAAAATGAGGATGAGCCATGTGTCTACAAGAAGTTCAGTGGAAGTGCAATCACATTCTTAGTATTGAATGTAGATGACATACTTCTCCTTGGGACTGATGTTAGGATGATGACATTGGTCAAAATATGGTTATTTAATACGTTTTGCATGAAAGACATGGGAGGAGCAACTTGTATATTAGGAATTTACATCTATAATCATAAAGTGAAAAGATTGATGGGTCTCTCCTATGCCTTGTACATAGACAAAATCTTAAAGAGGCTTAGAATGAAAACCTCTAAGAGAGGATTACTACTAATTGGACATGGCATCCATCTCTAAAAGTTAATATGCCTAAAGATGGATGATGAGAGGAGATCAAAGGTTGCCATTCGATATGCTTCAGCAATGGGAAACCTAATGTATACAATACTATGAACAAGGCCAAATATTTCCTATACTATAAGTATAAGTGTTATGATTAGGTTCTAAGAAAATCCTAGTAAACAATACTAGGATATTGTCAAATTTTCCTTAAGAACTTGAGAAGGACTAAGGATGTAGTATTTGTATATAGAGATGGAGAACTAAAATTAGATGGCTATACTGACTCTAACTTTTAGTCAGACACCAACAATAGAAAATCTACTTCTAGATACATTTTCACCCTCAATGGAGGAGTAGTGAATTGGAAGAGTTGCTAACAGAGCACCACTGCAAATTCCACCTTTAACGTCGAGTATATTGTGGCATGTCATTTGTAAAGGATGCTGTTTAGGTTAAAAAATTCATTATTGAATTTCAAGTGGTTCTAGAGACAGAGTAGCATTTGCCACTTCATTTTGACAATAATAGTGTGAATGCGCAAGCAAGGGAACTAAGCTTTCATTAAAAGTTCAAATATATTAAGGCGCGATATCATGTCATTCGAGAAATCATTTGAAGGGGTGACATTGCCATGCTGAAGATAGCTTCAACAGATAATATTATTGACCTACTCACCAAGCTGATGACCCAAGAACAACTAGATTGCTATCTTAAGAAGATGAGTATTAAATACTAAAGCGATTAGCATTGATGTCATTGGCACCAAAGTGCAAGTGAGAGATTGTTAATGATATGCCTTTACACACCAAATTACTAATGAGGGATATTAGTTGTAAATGTTATCATTATTATTTAATAAAATATTAATGGTTATTCTATCAATATTCTGATAGTATTTTCATGTATGTAAATCTTAAATGGTGTAAAGTGTTGTATGTGCCTATATGATTGGGTTAAGAGGTCTTATTCAGAAAAGAGTTATGAATATGGACATAAGACAGTCTTAATACACAATCACTAAAACTAATTTGTGAGTCACAAACACTCTAAAAGGCATTAGAGGGTCGATACAATTTGCATACCTTATATTTGTAGAATGAATGCCATGTTGTTCGGTATGAGATATTAGGGATACATGTGTGGGGATGTGTCATTGGAGAATGGGCATTGAGACATGACTAATAGAGCGAAGCAGACACCTGGAGTTCATCTTTGTTGTCAATGTCTGGCTTCGTGATGGTGCTAAGTGCATGTAAACTTTAGACCAAAGACAACATGTTTGTCTTATGCGCATGACGGTTAATGTAACATTAGAGCTTTAAAGACCAATATTTATCTAGACATGGGATAGGATCATGAGCCCAAAGTGTCACTACTTAAGTGCATATAGAAGTACGTGTGCATTCAATAAGGGATTTGTCTTCTTGCAAGTGAGCAAGACGTTTGCTTAATACAGTTGATGTTCTATGAGATGGAAATCCATAACCAAGGTATAATGTGATCGAAAAAGTGTTTGCGATATAAACGTTAGTCTCATGAGAAAATGTTAATTGGTCATATGACTAAGTTTATAAGTTTGACTAAATCAATGGCTCTTATTTAATTGGGACAAAGAAGGACAAAAGATCTATATCGGATGATATTCAAATCGGGAGGACTCATTGTGATCCATTTTCTCCAAACACATAGAGAGGCATTATTATATTATTTAAGAAATTAATGGAAAGCGTAACTTAGTCATGTAGAAAATAGCTTTTGCACATAACGTGGTTGACCTATTTGCTAGGCTAATGACATAAATGCAGCTAAATCACCAACTTGAGATGATGGGTATGAGATATCTTAGTGATTAGCATTAGCATTACAGGCCGTAGGGTGTAAGTGAAGGATTGTTAGTACTATGCTCTCTAACACTAATAGTTAATGAAAGATACTAAAGATATTATCGTTGTACGTGTACTCCTTCACATTAATTAATAAATATTAATTTATTTATATCAATGTCATGGTAAGTTTTCATGCATTTATATCTTAAATAACGTAAAGTATTATATGTGCCCATGTAATTAAATTAAGAAATCATTTTTTTATGAGGAATTATGAATAGAGACACAAGGCTATTTTAGTCTTCAATTACTAGAACTAGTCTACGAGTAATAAACACTCTAGAAGGCATTAGAGTCATCATGACTTGCACACCTTGTATTTGTATAGTAACTGTCAAGTCATTCAGTATGAGATATTGAGAATACATGTGTGTGAATATGTCATCAAAGAATGAGCATTCAGACAATAACTCGCTGAATGAAGCAAACACATGAAGTTCTTTATTAGTTGTCAATGTCCTATTTCATGATTGTGCTAAGTGAATGTGGACTTTAGACTTGAGATGACATGGTTGTCTTCTGCGTAAGACAGTAATGTGTCATTAGGGCATTAAAGGCTAATATCTACATTGTTATGGGATAGGATGATAAGCCCAACATGTCGTTATTTAGATGTGCCTAGAGACGTGTGTATTCAACAAGAAATTTGTTTCCTTGCAATTGAGCAAGGCATTAACCTTATATAATGTGTGATTCAAAAGGAGTTTCTAATAGAAACATTAGTCTTAAAAGGTAACATCAATTGGTCAAATGACCGAGTTTTTGAGTTTAACTAAATCTGTAACTCTTGCTTAGTTAAGTCAAAGCAAGACAGAAGATATATACTACATGGTATTCACGATCGGGAGGGTTTATTATGATTTGCTTCACTTTATCTTACTTAGGGTATGAATGGGCCGTACGCTAGGGGCTATCCATATCCTTCGAGTGATACTCGTTGCCAATTAAGGATGAACCTATAAAGTCACAAGTATAAGGTTGGAATGTATGATGAATGTTAAATTGGCAGGATGTGTACAAGGTTTGAGAAGTTTTGTGTTTGATTCTTGAGAAGACTTGTGAAGGATTTATTTAGTAGTAATTAGATTGAACTAAATAAATTACTATGGTGCTTGTTAACAATGAGATTGTTAATTGGAAGCACAATGCACTTTTAATTTAATTAAATTAAAGGGGAAAAATACACATGGAGTTATATGGTTCTGATCATGTTTATTAATAATGTGATTATTCACTAAAAATATGATAATCTTTAATTTGATTAATAAGATTAATTGAGTTGAAGAATATAATTCCATTAAACCTTAATTATTAATGGGAATTACTATAAGATTCCATTAATAATTAAGGTATGAGCTACAATTATTAATGGAGATTAATAATTAAGAATTTATAGGCTAGAAATTACTACAAATTGATGTAGGAAGCCCATAGTGCCTATCACTAATAAGCCTAAAATATATATATATATATACACATACATACATACATACATATATATGTGTGTGTGTGTGTGTGTGTGTGTGTTTAAAAGAGTTTTAGGCAAGTGAGAAAAATCAGAACATTCATGTGACTCCTATCAAATAAGAAGAATGAAAGTTCTAGCTACTTTCTCACTTTCTTTTTGTCACTAAATGCCTTCCAACCCAAAGATGTTTAAGTAAGAATCTTGCAAAAGCGGTTTTGAGAGACGTCGTAGGTGCTCGTCAACATTCTAGCTATGTGGACAAAATAGAAATTTGAATTTGAGGACCATAACTTGAGCATTGCAAGAGCACCAACTGGAATGCGATTCTAAAACATACGTTCTTTAAATGTCTTTTTGGCCCTTTTTAGTTAATGCATGTAACATGGTGAAAACAGAATGGGTTTGGTATGCTATTCCATTGTGTGTGTGATTTTATTTTATTTTTTTTTAATTTTTGATAAAATAAAGTAGAAGGTGTAGAAGGTGGAGAATAAAATAGGAAAAAGTATGGAGAAACAATAATGGTGATCAATCAGATTAAGAAACCCAATTAATTGGCTTTGATAACAATTAATGTGAACACATGGAAACAAGGATCGAAACACGATTGAGAAAAAGGAAAATAAAAGAAAAGGATAAATGGTGAGATTGAATCTAACTCAACGGAACAAAAACCTACCTCACTTAGGGTAGACCCTTGAAGTAAATTGAAGTAAATCCAACCAAACACCCACAACATGAAGATGTTGACTACGAACCACCAGAAGCAAGCCAAATGACCCGATTTGTAGTTGAGTTTTAGGTGCAACACTCACAAAACTAACATGTATGGAAAAAGAAGAGAAAAATTCTTCCATTCAATAGATAATGAGTTAAAAGTTTTTACAAGAGTCACAATTTAATGTATTTATAGTACTACAATAGAAAAGTACGGTTACAAATCTTAATAGGGCAAATGGGGCTCTAACAACCAAAAATTTGAAAATTAGCCTCAATCCTTCATTTCCTAGCTATTGTGATCAATCTAGCCTAGGAGGTAATTGATTAGCTCAATGTTAGCAATCCACCGTGTGCACGAACACTATGCGTGGGCCATTATATTTGCAATTGCAAGAGCTTAGGATCGATCGCATTTTCACAATCATAAAAAAAATAGAACTTCTCTAGTATTGCTCAGGTTGACACGAATGCTAGTACTTGATTAGGCTTCTCACTAATCGTAAAGTCAAAAAGTCTTGGGGACAATCCCATCCTCCTAGATCAATCCATGGTTATCCAAATCATAATCCCAACAACTTTAAACCTCATTTGTTGTTCCTAGCCTAACTTTTGAAGTTGCCACCCATTCTTTAGTCTCTTCCACACACCCAAGCCATCCCCATCTTCCATCTCTTGTATTTCTTTTATGAAGAGCATCAACACCACATCAATCAATCATGCTTGCGCTGTTACCATTATCCAAGATGCCAAGGTGAGGGGATCTTTAGGTTGGATGTCCACGTCAATTCTTTTTACTAATTGTACGATTCAATTGTGGCATAGAAGAATCATTTATTTGATATTAGTAAATTGTTTCTATGTACATGTGTAAGTAGATGAATGTTGATATCTTTTGCTTCTTGTGGGAAACATCTTAGTATGAATGCAAAATTCATGATTGCACTATTGAGTATGAAGTGGAGTAAGTGTAATGACTTGTTTTTTCTGAAAACTTGTGCTTATTAGTTGTTAATTGATGAGGATATTAGCTAAATTTAATATGATACTATGTAATAGGCTTTTATATAAAATCAATACTTTGTTAGCATTACCTAATAGTAGATTCCCTATTTTTTGTATCTAGCAACTAGCACTTATAAATTGATAGAATTTAGAGAACTTTAGATTAAAAATTGAACTAATGCCTATAGAACACAAAAGTCTCCTTAAATGTAGTTATAAGTTTAGCTAAGGTGAATGCAAGCACAGGTAGTCGAGAAGATAGCATAGGCCATCATATCTTAAACCATAGAGGCCTTATATACAGCTTTTCAAATTTATCTCTTACAACATGTTGAGCCTTAGTAAACATATATTTGTTGTCGTCATACTACTTCACTACGTAAATTATGAAAAAAAGTGTTCAAAATCTAGTGGTAAAGAAAATGATGGAGAGGGATGTTGAGAAGAAAACATAAAAGTGAAATAAAAGGAAAGAATGAATGAGCTTAAAAATCTGCTCTATTGGTTCATGTTACTTAGTTAGGGGTACATGAAAACCCTTTTCTACTCTCTAGTAAAATGGAGACTAAAGTGTGAGTAACTCATGGTGTTCAAGGATAAACTAACCTAAAGTTACTGGAACTTCAAAATTTTGTAAGTCCCACATTCGCATGTATATGAGGAATTTTACTCAAAGAATACTGCTTAGTAATTGTTTTGTGACTTTAAACGTGACTTTATGACACAAGTGTCATAGGAGACGTAGTTTTGAAAGTAACACCAATTATTACAATTCTTAAAGATTTGTGAACAACTTCTTTTCTATCTTTTGGTGTATCTTTGTGTTTGCTCGCATACTAGAAAATAGCTAAGTGTGGAGCATGATAACTCCACAAATTAGAGTTAATTATGACTAATTCATATCTAAATTTTGCTAGTTCTAAGAGCAAAGTGAAATATTAAATGAATCTATGTGATATGTAAGCATTGGATGCATATTAAGATATACAATATTTGTATGCATTCAAATTATTTCAATACTAAGATAGAACTTAATCGTGTCTACAAGTGCTCTTGTGGCCACGGTGTGGTTGCATGACAAAGAGTAATAAAGAGGTGCTATTTGTTGCCATTTGAATGTGGTCATGATGTTACTACATCAAAGAAAGCATCGAAAGGTAAATTTCATCCTGTTGTGATGTTGGTATGATGCCATCATCTTGTGGTTAATGTGTGGCCTTATGACTACTACACAAGGTGAGATGTGGCCACACAATATTTGCATGAACGGGCAAATAGTTTTTATTTGAAAACATCTCTATGTAAATGAAGAGAAAAAATAGAAGAGGAACTGAATATTCCTAGCGAAGAATGTAGAGAAAAGAGAATAAAATTTAGAAAAAGATGGGAGAGCAATTCATGAAGGATACAAGGACATTGAATACTCACCATCAACATCCAAACATCAAACTAGAATAAGCAGTTAGATCTTGGAATGATTGTGGAGTTTTTTTATGATATGTTGATGTTAGGTTAAATTTCTTTATCTAGGTACTTTCATCTAACTTTGTGAACTATTTAGTTTCAATTTGATGATTAATTCTGTTTGCATTGATATTTTGATTAAAATTTATATTGTTGCCAAAAATCTAGCCAAATAGAGAAAGTAAAATCCCATAATTTTAAAATTTAATTGGAATATGGATTCTTAAAGATTAACAAAAGTGAAAAAAAATTAGAATTTGTGCAAGTGGATTGTTAATCAAAGATCAATGAATTTGTTGAAACGAATTGAATGAATTTATATTTATTCAAATTCCAATTGAATGGCATCAATATAATCTACAATGATATATGATAGAACTAGGATTAACAATTATAATTGTAGCAAGTAAACTGATAATAAATAGAAATTGAATTAAATAGGATATATTATAATGCAAGAACCCTAATTTTAATTAACTTTGATAAGGTTTGGATTTTCCTTATATTTTAAAGAATTCCTCATACGGTCATAAAATTTTTGTAGTTTGTCTAGATTTAATTGCGTTGTTCATAAATCAGTAGACAAAACTAATATATAGGTAAACATATCAATAGACATTAATAGATGACTCAGTGTATTCAACATTCATAAACATACTATATTACTTGATATTGTAAACTTACAAATAACCACTAATCGAAGCAATCATGATTCAAGGACATTAAAATTCAACCACTTGATCAAAAATTTGGAGTTTAGATGATCTGGATTAAATGACATGGACCAAATTGGATCTTGAAATTCAACTGTCATAAATAGATTATATTTATGGCCTTTAAAACTTCAACAGCTACATTTTGTTGCCAAAAGAAAAAAACGAAATTGGAGAAATCGTGTTCAATTAATTACATTGGGACAATTGATTGCATAATTCAGTTACATTGAAACAATTAATTACATTGTCCGTATAAATTTTCCTATTTGTAGAAGACAAAGAGGAGGAAAAATCAGGCTTCGTTTCCACTGTATTTTATTGCATTGTGAATAAGGTACGTGGAGAATTCCTCATGTGGATACAGGCCATTCGTCAAGTCATGTAAAATCAGACTTCGCATATTCGCAGATAACTGTCAGTCTAATATATTGGTATATAGATTTATTGATAGCAATTAAGCAAAATAAAAATATTTTAAGGTTGTGACTAAAAGCAAAGGGCCTTACAAGTAAATTGTTGAGTTGCCTTTTAAACGGGGTTTAGACCTTCAAATATTCTTTTCTCCACTTATCAAGAGGGGATGCTTGAAGCGAATTGTACGAAGGTTATATATGTACATTCATATATACACAGAGAGAGAGAGAGAGAGAGAGATGGGGAAACAAATTGTTTAGGGTAATTAGCTGAATTAACGATTAAGTTGGTTGATTCTCATTAAGTTTCTTTTGGGTAAATGCAATGCTAGTTTCAGTAATGTTAATTATGACCATATTTCTTAAGTGATGCAGATGTTAATTATGATGCTAGTTTCCAACCCATTCTTTTCTATTTCAACAACTATTCAAAAATTTCTGTTAACTAGCCAATCAAAAAATTCTTAATTTGTTAAAATAATTCAAAATTCTAAAAAATCTAAATTGGGTAAAATTCTTCCCAATCTGATCAAAAGACAAATTTGTTATCTTATATCGAATATCTAATATAATAGCATATTGGTCTTATTAGCAAACTTGTGCAACTTTTCTTGACTGAATCCATTTTTTTCCAGAATCTTAAATTATTTAATTTTAACAGAAAATATTTCATTTGTCCGATTTTATAACTAATTGTAAGCAAAGAAACAGACCCACGAACTTTGAAAATTGTGCTGCATTTGTTTGAAATATGTTAATAATTTAATAAAGCTATATAAATTAAGTTAAATTGTATATAAAGTTTTTACTATTTTGAAATTTGGAAATGCCAATAATAATTCTTTGAAAATTGTATGAAAAAAATTAACACCCTCCATTAATATCTCCTCATTTTTCCCAATATTTTCGTGTATACAAAGGTGTTCGTGTATATATATGTGTGTGTGTGTGTGTGTGTGTGTGTGTATCTTCATCAATTGTCCTCGCTCACATCTCAACACTATTCTTTTCTCATCTCTCAAGCCAACCATCAAACATTGTTGCCTCAGCTGCCCTCGCTCAGGTGAATTAACTTTAAAACTTAGTTGGTCTAGGAAATTTCTTGTTTTACCTACCGAGAAATGTCTTAAATTTTTTCTTCGGAGACAACCCACAACCTTCTGACACTAATGCAGTCAAGCCAAGAGAATATAACACGACACCGTAGTTGGTTGCGAACACCGGAATATTTCCTTTTGGTGACTGTAAGCCACCAAAAATAGATACCTGTAACAGCATCACATGAGAACTGGATCTCAAATAACTAGCAAAATAATAATTTGTTGATGTGGATATATGAAACATGGAGGAAAAACTTCCTTAAAAAGTTTAAAGTTCCTTTCGAGCCAATCAACGTTATTGCTCTTGAACTACTGTACAGTTTACAATCACATATAACAACTCATTGCATCAATCGCCTATCATTACTCTTCAACAAAAATATCGTCATTATATTATTGTCACAATTCTTATCCAATCACACATAATAAGTTACTATTTACGCCAAAGAAAATCATCTTTCTCCCATGCTTAATATCAATTTTTAGGGGCGAACATTCCAGCAAATAGAATTTCATTTCCTCTATCATCAAACATAACTATCCCTTAGATTTCTTTAGGTTTGGAATTCACAAAATAAAAGAGAATGCAGTGGAAACATAAGACCCTACCCTTTATATTTTACTTCGCATGACTCTTATAAATTAAAACATTGACAGTTATATAGATATTTACCTGAAATCAAATTTTTGACAATTTTTGTTAGTGATCCAAGAGTGACAAACCTTCAACTACGTCTCTTGTTTCTCCACATGAACAACAAGCCAAAAAGGTTTATTCAATGAATCTCCACAAACTTCTTTGTAAAATTTCACAATCCCTTTTGTACTTGGAGAATTTTACAAGAGAAAATATAAAAGAGACTAATAAATATTTTCTCTCTTTTGTGTAAAGTGGGGCAGATGAACAATAAAGTGAACCGCTGCAATGCCTTTGGATGAACAGTAGCTTTTGGAATTCTTCCAATCAACTTATTTCTAAGAGATAGTATTATATATATGGTTAGAATCCTATTTCTATGTATATTCAATTAGGACATATGAAATGAACTCTATGGATTTTTACATGGACATTAAACTAATTTAAACTCATTTCATTTTTAATTATTAATCTATTTTTAATTATTAATCTAATTAATAATTAAAATATATTGGAATCTTGTTATTTAATTCAAGTAATCTTATTAATTAAACTAAAATTGCATTATATTTCAAGTTAATAATCTAATTATTAACATATATAATAGGAAATAAATGATGTCAATTGGTTCAATCTAATTATAACTAAATTAATTTCGCAATACGACTTCTCAAGTCTCTTTCAAGCCCCCACATCACAGCAACCTTCTTGCCTTAGCCTTGTTCTTAAGTTTATGGTATTTTAGGTTTATCTTTAATTAACAATAAGTATAATTTGAAAGTATAGGAAATACTTAGCTTGTAGCCTATATTATAACTTAACATTAAATGAATAGATAACATGTACCCTTCTGATTGTAAGTGCCATGCAGTATAGACATTTTATCTTACTTTATCCTGATCAAATGAGGGTTGTGAATTTAGTCAAACTTACTAGCTCAATTATGTGATTAAATCAACGTTACCTCATAAGAATAATATCTTATCAAAAATTTCTTTTTAATCATACAGTACATTGGACAAGGATTTGTCTTATAAAACATTGACTATATTGGAAAAACACCTCGCTCACTTGCAAGAAGATGCATCCCTTATGCATCACACGCATATCTCCATACATACCCCAGCAACAGCACTTTGGGCCCATAACTTTATTTCATAATAAGATAAATATTAGTTCTTGATACCCTAATGAAACACTAACCGCAACATGCACAAGATATCTATATCATCTCAAATCTAAGGCTCATATGCACTTAACATAATGAAAAAAAAAAAACAAGACATTGATAACAAAGAGTAAACTTCATGTGTTTGTTTTGTTCTTTGAATTATTGTTCAAATACTCATTTTCTAATGACATGTCTATTGGGTTTCATAGTATATGGGAAGCCAAGATTTTCAACTTTTAATCAAAAAATAATCAGAGAACACAACGGAATAAATAAAATCCCAACCTGGTCTATTTTCATCACATAAAACGCATAAACATATATTTTAGGATAGTTGCATAGACAATTACCTAAAAATAAATCCTATAAAATCTGTCTATGATCCACGAGCCACGATAAAGTCTCGACATCTAATTTGTCCACACAAATAAATCATTTGTTATACGTTTCCAACAAAATTCTATGAACTCATTCATAAAATCCTGCAATTAACTAATTTTCTTTTGTGTACAAGTGGTGAATAGTATCTCATTCATGGAACCCATCCTAATGCTTAATTCTCAAGACACAATCCTATTTATACTAAAATTCCTAAAGGTTGTGGAATGGACTCTATGAGCTTTCACATGAACCTTGAAATTGGCCCAAGTGCATCCACCTTTAATTTCTAATCTATTAATGACTTAAGCTCACTTGAATTATGTTATTCAATCTAATTAATCTCATTAATTAAATTAAAGGCCTGTTATGATTTCAATTTATAATCCCCATTACTAAAAAACTTAATAGGTACAAAATAATTCTTTTGTACATTGTTTCTTTAATTTAGTTAATCTCATTAATTAAATTAAAGACTCATCATGTTTTTAATTAATGATCTTATCACTAACAAACATAAAGAGGAATACATTATTCCAATTTAGTTCAGTCCAAATGTGACTAAATTAAATCTACCATGAGACTTCTTGGGCCTCATCTATAAGACCTCTCAAGTCTTGATCACCACTTTGCAAATACCTTAAGCTATCATCTTGTTCTTATGTATGTGACTTTCTAGGTTCATCTTTAGGTAGTAGTAAGCATAGTTCAAAGAATATGAGCAACACCAAGCTTGTGGCCCATATCGTAGCTTATCCAAAGTGTAGTAAATGGATTACAATGAATCCTCTCGATCAAGAATGGCATGCTGTATAAACTTTTTGTCTTACTTTGTCCCAATCGAGTGAAAGTCATAGATTTAGTCAAACTCACACACTTGGTAATATGATCAATTAACGTTTTCTCATAAGACTATATTTCTATCAAAAACTCGTTTCCAATCTCACACTACCTGGACCAAGAATTTTCATCTTATAGAACATCAACTACATAAGACAAATGCCTTGCTTACTTACAAGGAAACAAATCCCTTATTGAATGCACATATGCCTCTATATGGACCTGGGCAATGGCATTTTAGGCTCATAACCCTATTTTATATCAAGATAAATATTGGTCCTTAAGACCCTAATAATACATTAACCATCATGCACACAAGACAACCATGTCCCCTCAAGTTTAAGGTCCACACACACTTAACATGATCACGAAATAAGATATTGATAGCCAATAATGAACTCCATGTGTCTGCTTTATTTTGCAAGTCATGTCTAAATGCTCGTTCTCTAATGATGCATCCACACACTTGTATTTTCAATATCTCATATCAAATAACATGGCACTCATCGTACAAATATAAAGTGTGTAAGTTGTATCAACTCTTTAATGCCCTTCAGAGTGTCAGTGACTTATAGACTAGTTTTAGGGATTATATTACTATAACAACCTTATATCTATATTCATAATCCCATATGAATATGACTGCTTAACACAATCACACGGGCACATGAAACACTTTATGCAATTCAAGATTTACATGTGTGAACAGACTGCTAGAACATTGGTAAAATAATCATCAATATTTTATTAAATAATAACAATAACATTTACAATCAATATCCTTCAACGTATCCTTCATTGAAAATTTGGCGTTAGAGGGCATATCACTAATAATATTGACAAGCATGTGTTCTCAATATCTAATGTCGAGTCATATAACACTCATATCACAAACACAAAGTGTACAAGGCATACTATACTCTATGACCATTTAAAGAATTTGTGACTTGTGAACAAGCTTTAATAATTGTGTACTAAGAATTTTTATATCTATTTTCATGACTTTTATGAATAAGACTCTTTAAAGTAATCATATGGACACATGCATAACTTTATCCCATGACAAGAATCATATAGATGAATAAATAGCCACAGTATTGATATAATAAAATATTAATATTTTATTAATTAATGAAGAATACCATTTAAAACTAATTTTGCTCACTAAATATTTAGTGTTAGAGAGCATATCATTAACAATCTCTCACTTGCACTCTAATGTCTATGATCCTAGTGTCAATTGCTATGGTGTCTAATATTTATTTCTCAAGATGGCAATCCAACTACATTTGCGCTATAAGCTTAGCGAGCAAATTAGCAACATTATTTACTATAACTATTTCTTGTATGATTATGTTGCCCCTTCGATTGATTTCTCAAATAATGTGGTAACGCCTCTCAATATATTTAGATTTTTTATGAGACCTAGGTCCTTTTGCTTGTGCAATCATAATTGTATTATCAGAATGAAGTGCCAAAAGCTGGTCCGCCCCTAGAACCAATTGAAGATTGGTAATGAACTTCTTAATCCAAACAATCTCCTTTACAGCATCACATATTGTGATACTCAACCTTAGTGGTTGAATCCATAACGGTCTCTATTTGAACTCTTTTAACACACCACTCCTTCATTAAGGGTGAAGATGTATCCAATTCAGCTATAAATTCTTAGTTCTTCATCTCCATAAACAAGTATTGTATCTTTAGTCCTTTACAAGTACTTACGATATGCTTGACAACATTTTGATGCTCTTTACCAGATTTTCTTGAAACTTGCTCATAACTTTGATGACAGAGGTGTTATCCGGCCTCATATATAGTATTGTGTACATTAGGTTTCCAATGGCTAAAACACATGGAATGATCTCCATTGACCTCCTCGCATACTTCATCTGTGGGCATATAGGCTTTGAGATCTAGATGTCATACCTAAATGGTAGCAATTCTCTCTTAGAAGCTTCCATCCTAAAACCTCTTTAGGATCTAAATTATGTACAAGACTTGGAAGAGACTCATCAAGCTCCTCACTCTCTCTCTCTATATTGATGGAAATGCCAAAGATGTAGGTTACTTCTACCAAGTCCTTAATGGAGAACATATTAGATAACCAGGTTTCAAATGAATTTAACATCCTAATATCATTTCCAATAAGAAATACATCTTCTGCATACAATGCTAAGATAGCAATAGCACTTACACTAACCTTCTTGTACACATACAGTTCATCTTCCTTTTTTAATGAAGCCAAACAATTTGACAACACTATTAAAATGAAAATTTTAATTCCTCAATACTTACTTAAGGTCAAAAATTGAGCTTTTAAGTTTGCATGTCTTATGAGGTTTGTCTTGAACTTTAAAATTTAGTTGTTGTACTATATAAATGTCCTCCTCAAGAAACCGTTAAGAAAAGTAGTTTTAACATAGTTTAAATTGGTAGCTATCGCAAGGAGTATCCAAATGGATTTGATCATTCCTATAGGTAAAAAGTTCTCATCATACTCAACATCCTCCTTTTAAATAAAACCTTTCACCATAAGCTTGACTTTATATGTTTCCATTTCACTAGTTAAACTAATCTTTCTCTTGTAGACCCATTTACATCCAGTAGGAACTATTCCCTCTAGTGGATCCACTAAAGTCTTAACTTAGTTTAGATACACTGAATCCATCTCAAAGTGCATAATCTTTAGCCACTCAGAAGAGTTTCTATTCAACATTGCTTGATTGTAAGTAAAGGGAATATTTTCATGATCATTATCTCCTATAATGAACAACTCTTGTCTATTCTCTAATATATAACCTTATCTTTCTAGTGGACGAAAGATTCTACTTGATCATCATGAGGATTGCATCGTAGAAGGTAGCTCTTGAACAAGTGCCTATCATTTAAGTTCTTCTCTTCATTGTTCATGCTCTACATATTAGAGCATGATAATTCTACTAATATTGCCTTACTAAATGAACTTTTCTATCAAGAAGAGTGCTTGATAACCAGCAATAATTCTTTGGTCATCAAATAGGCAGAACTCTTAGTCCATGAAGTCCTTAGGTCACACTAATTAAACCATAACAGCTCCCACCTCTAACTTGTCTATCTTAATCTTCTTCAAATAAGTTGAAGATCACCTAATCCAAATATGCTTTGAGCTTGGGTTCTACCAACTCTACATCTCATGTATGGTTAAAGGCGTAGACTTGAAAGGAATCCTATTCAGCATGTATAATAGTAAAATGGGTGTCCGTATAATATAATGAGAATATTTGTAAAGCTTATCATAGATCGAACCATGTCTATCAAAGCCCAATTTCTACACTCAGCTACACTATTCAATAGAGGGGTTACCAATAATGTAAGTTGCAATACAATGCCGTTCTCCATAAGAAACTCAACACTCGTGTACTCACCGCCATGATCTAATCGTAGTGGTTTTACATGTTTGATAATTTGCTTCTCTAATTTAGCCTTGATTTCTTGAAACCTTTTAAAGGATTCAAACTTATACTTCATCAAGTATACATAACCATACCTAAAATAATTATTAGTAAAAGTTACTAAGTAGTAAAATCCTAACTTTGCCATTTCATTGAATAGCCCCTAAATGTTGGTGTGGACTAGCTCTAAAATTAATGTGTCTCTCTTAATGTGCACATGAAATGGACACATAGCCATCTTGCCTAAAATGCAAAGATCGCAAGTTAGAAAGGGCTCCTTTACCATTAGGCCAATAAGCATATCTTTCTTTAACTTACTAATCCTCACTTATACAACATGGCCTAATCTATGGTACCATAATTGTTTAGTGTTTAACCCATCCCTTGCACATTTGTAGGATATATCATTTTTCACCAGTTAATCATCTAAATTTAGGTAGTGAAGGTCATTTAACAATATAATAGTACGAATCAATTTATTACAATAATAAATCTAACACATATTGTCTGTAAAAGAAAATTCATAACCTTCTTTTACAAATTAAGGTATGAAGACAATATTCTTTAGTCCATTTAACAAGAGACAATTTCTCAAGACCAAAATATATCCTAATGATAACTCAATTAAAGAAGTACCAATCGTAGTAGTGTTAGCTTTCACTAGGTTTGCGATGCAAAATTTTTAATTTAAAACATTCAATGTTAGAGAAAAACCTAGCAGACTATCAAAATCCTAATTCGGTTTATTTCTCTTTGCATAACTCATATAAATTGAAAGACAATGTAGTTGTATCGATGAGTACTTGGAATCAAATTCTTGTAGCTCCTATCTATAATCTATAAGCCACAATAACATTCAGGCATCTAGTTTGCCCACACAAACAAAGCACTAGCAAGACCACTTCAATGAATCTTCACGAATTCTTTTTGTGAAATCCTACAACTCTTTGCGAGAATTTCTAAATAGAAAATGTGTAAGGGAGGCTAGTGAATATTGCTCTCACATGCAATGTGGTTAGGTTAACATTAGACATGGGTGAATCGTGCCACATGAAGGCTAACCCATGTGTGAATAGTGCCCACTCTGTTTGGAACTCCTCTAATTAATTTATTGCCCAAAAAAAATACAATATTACTTGGATTCGTAAGGCATGTAGAGTAGGCTTTGTAGGCTTTTACATAGACCTTAAAAATTAATTAAAGCCCATCCTTCTTTAATTATTAATCTAACTAATAATTAAAACCCATTGGAATCATATCATTCAATTTAATTAATCTATTAATTCAATCAAAGACCTATGATGTTTCTAGTTAATGAACCCCAGTATTAACAAACATCATGGGTACTAAATAATTCCTTTGTGTTGTCTTTTAATTTAATTAATTCCTATTAACTGAATTAAATACTTATCATATTTCTAATTAATGATCTCGTCACTAACAAACATATGAGAAATAAATTATTCCATTTGGTTTATTCCGATTCCAACCAAATTAATTTTACTACGAGACTTCTCAAACTTCTTTTTCACCACTTTGTGAATGCCATCAAGCCATCACCTTGTTCTTATGTGTCTAACTCTCTAACTTTATCATTGGCTAGCAACAAGCATAGCTTAAAGAATATGGATAAAACTTAGCCTGTGGCCTATATTGTAGCCAATCAAAGTAAAGTGAATGGAACACATGAACCCTCTCGATCATGAATAACATGCAGTATAGGGCTTTTACCTTACTTTATCTTGATCGAATCAAAGTCATGTATTTAGTCAAACCCACTAGCTCGATAATATGACCAGATTAATGTTACTTCATAAGACTAATGCTTCTATTGAAATTTTTTTTTCTAATCTCACACTACCTTAATCAAGGGTTTCCGTCTCATAAAACATTGATTACATAGTATGAACACCTCGCTCGCTTGCAAGAAAACAAATCCCTTACTCATTGCGCACATGCCTTCATATGCACCTGACCAATGGCACATTAGGCTTATGACTTTATCTCTTACCAAGATAAATGTAATGCCCTATTTAGACCATCATACAGACAAGACAATCATGCCATCTTAGGCCTAAGGCCTATACAAATTTAGTATGATTGCAAAGCAAGACATCAGCAAACAGTAAACTTTATTTTTCAAGTCATTATTCGAATACTCATTCTCTAATGATGTATTCTTATAGTGTTTTGAGTATCTCATACTGAACAACATAATGCTCACCATACACACACAAGGTGTGCAAGTCGTATAGATTCTTTAATACTCTTTAGAGTGTCTGTGACTCACAAATTAGTTTTATTGATTGCATACTAAGTTAGTCTTATGTCCATATTCATAATTCCTTATAAATAAGATTTTTAACGCAATTACATAGGCACATGCAATACTTTATGCCATTAAAAATTTACATGCATGAAAAAAAACTCTAGCAAAATATTGTTAACATTTTATTAATTAATAAAATGTAACATTTACAAAAAATATCCCTCCAATATCCCTCATTGATAATTTAGCCTTGGAGGGCATATCACTAATAAGTAGCCGCAACACCTACTCCACTACCAACCTTAATCACCACCTCTCTCTATTAAAGCGATCTACTCTTATTCAAATCTTGATTCGAAGTACTAATGTATGAAAATTGTATGAAAAAAATTAACACCCTCCATTAATATCTCCTTATTTTTCCCAATATTTTCGTGTAAAAGAAGGTGTTCATGTATATATATCTGTGTGTGTGTATATCTTGTTCATCAGTTGTCCTCGCTCACATCTCAACACTATTCTTTTCTCATCTCTCAAGCCAACCATCAAACATTGTTGCCTCAGCTGCCCTCGCTTAGGTGAATTAACTTTAAAACTTAGTTGGTCTAGGAAATTTCATGTTTTACCTTTCGAGAAATGTCTTAAATTTTTTTCTTCAGAGACAACCCACAACATTCCGACACTAATGCAGTCAAACTGAGAGAATATAACACGACACCGTAGTTCTTTGCGAACACCGGAATATTGCCTTTTGGTGACTGTAAGCCACCAAAAATAGATACCTGTAACAGCATCACATGAGAACTGGATCTCAAATAACTAGCAAAATAGTAATTTGTTGATGTGCATATATGAAACATGGAGGAAAAACTTTCTTAAAAAGTTTAAAGTTCCTTCCGAGCCAATCAACATTATTGCTCTTGAACTACTGTACCATTTACATTCACATATAACAACTCATCGCATCAATCGCCTATCATTAATCTTCAACAAAAATATCGTCATTATATTATTGTCACAATTCTTATCCAATCACACATAATAAGTTACTATTTACGCCAAAGAAAATCATCTTTCTCCCATGCTTAATATCAATTTTTTGCGGCGAACATTCCAGCAAATAGAATTTCATTTCCTCTGTCATCAAACATAACTATCCCTTAGATTTCTTTAGGTTCGGAATTCACAAAATAAAAGTGAATGGAGCGGAAACATAAGACCCCACCCTTTATATTTTACTTCGCATGACTCTTATAAATTAAAACATAGACAGTTATATAGATATTTACCTGAAATCAAAATTTTCACAATTTTTGTTAGTGATCTAGGAGTGAGAAACCTTCAACTACGTCCTCTTGTTTCTCCACATGAACAATGAGCTAAAAAGGTTTATCCAATGAATCTCCACAAACTCCTTTGTAAAATTTCACAATCCCTTTTATGCTTGGAGAATTTT
The DNA here is from genome assembly GCA_019155195.1 of Avicennia marina. Classification (NCBI taxonomy): domain Eukaryota; kingdom Viridiplantae; phylum Streptophyta; class Magnoliopsida; order Lamiales; family Acanthaceae; genus Avicennia; species Avicennia marina. Next base: position 6,669,504 of record CM032771.1, on the reverse strand, counting down.
ACAAGAGAAAATATAAAAGAGACTAATGAATATTTTCTCTCTTTTGTGCAAAGTGGGGCAGATGAACAATAAAGTGAACTGCTACAATGCCTTTGCATGAACAGTAGCTTTTGGAATTCTTCCAATCAACTTATTTCCAAGAGATAGTATTATATACATGGTTAGATTCCTATTTCCATGTATATCCAATTAGGACACATGAAATGAACTCTATGGATTTTTACATGGACTTTAAACTAATTTAAACTCATTTCATTTTTTATTATTAATCTGTTTTTAATTATTAATCCAATTAATAATTAAAATCTATTGGAATCTTGTTATTTAATTCAAGTAATCTTATTAATTAAACCAAAATTTCATTATATCTCAAGTTAATAATCTAATTATTAATAAATATAATAGGAAATAAATGATGTCAATTGGTTCAATCTAATTGTAACTAAATTAATTTCGCTATGCAACTTCTCAAGTCTCTTTCAAGCCCCTTTCAAGCCCCTACATCACAGCAACCTTCTTGCCTTTGCCTTGTTCTTATGTGTATGATTTTTTAGGTTCATCTTTAATTGACAATAAGTATAATTTGAAAGATATAGGTAATACTTACCTTGTAGCCTATATTTTAACCTAAGATTAAATGAATAGATAACATGAACCCTTCTGATTACTTTGTCCTGATCAAATAAGGGTTGTGAATTTAGTTAAACTTCCTAGCTCAATTATGTGATTAAATCAATGTCACATCATAAGAATAATATCTTATCAAAAACTTCTTTTTAATCATACAGTACATTGGACAAGGATTTCTCTTATAAAACATTAACCATATAGGAAAAACACCTCGCTCACTTGCTAGAAGATGCATCCCTTATTGATCACACGCATATCTCCATACATACCCCGGCAACGACACTTTGGGCCCATAACTTTATTTCATAATAAGACAAATATTAGTTCTTGATGCCCTAATGAAACACTAACCGCAATATGCACAAGATATCTATATCATCTCAAATCTAAGGCTCATATGCACTTAACATAATGAAAAAAAAAAAAACAAGACATTGATTACAAAGAGTGAACTCCATGTGTTTGCTTTGTTCTTTGAGTCATTATTCAAATACTCATTTGCTAATGACATGTCTATTGGGTTTCACAGGATATGGGATGCTAAGATTTTCTACTTTCAATCAAAAAATAATCAGAAAACACAGCGGAATAAATAAAATCTCATCTTGGTCTATTTTCATCACATAAAACGCATAAACATATATTTTAGGATAGTTCCATGGACAATTACATAGAAATAAATCCTGTAAAATTTGTCTATGATCCACGAGCCACGATAAAGTCTCGACATCTAATTTGTCTGCACAAATAAATCATTTGTTATACCTCTCCAACAAAATTCTATGAACTCATTAATGAAATCCCACAATTAACTAATTTTCTTTTGTGTGCAAGTGGTGAATAGTATCTCATTCATGGAACCCTTCCTAATGCTTAATTCTCAAAACACAATCCTATTTATACTAAAATTCCTAAGGGTTGTGGAATGGGCTCTATAAGCTTTTACATGAACCTTGAAATTAGCCCAAGTCCATCCACCTTTAATTTCTAATCTATTAATGACTAAAGCTCACTTGAATTATTTTTTTCAATTTAATTAATCAAATTAATTAAATTAAAGGCCTCTTATAATTTCAATTTATAATCCCCATTATTAACAAACTTAATAGGTATAAAATAATTCTTTTGTGCCTGATTTCTTTAATTTAGTTAATCTCATTATTTAAATTAAAGAATCATCATGTTTTTAATTAATGATCTTATTACTAATAAACATAAAGAGGAATACATTATTCCAATTTAGTTCAGTCCAAATGTGACTAAATTAAATCTACCATAAGACTTCTCGGGCTTCATCTATAAGACCTCTCAAGTCTTAATCACCACTTTACAAATCCTTAAGCCATCATCTTATTCTTATTTATGTAACTTTCTAGGTTCATCTTTAGGTAGTAGCAAGCATAGTTCAAAGAATATGGACAACACCAAGCTTGTGGCCCATATCGTAACTTATCCAAAGTGAAGTAAATGAATTACAATGAATCCTCCTTATCAAGAATGGCATGCTGTATAACTTTCTCTCTTACTTTATCCCAATCGAGTGAAAGTCATAGATTTAGGCAAACTCACACACTTGGTCACATGATCAATTCACGTTTTCTCATGAGACTATATTTCTATCGGAAACTCGTTTCCAATCACACACTACCTTGACCCAGAATTTTTTTCTTATAGAACATCAACTACATAAGATAAATGTCATACTTACTTACAAGAAAACAAATCCCTTACTGACTGCACATATGCCTCTATATAGACCTGGGGAACAGCATTTTAGGCTCATAACCCTATTTTATATCAAGATAAATATTGGTCCTTAATACCCTAATAATATATTAATCATCATGCACACAAGACAACCATGTCCCCTCAAGTTTAAGATCCACACACACTTAACACGATCATGAAATAAGATATTGATAGCCAATAATGAACTTCATGTGTCTGCTTTATTTTACGAGTCATGTCTAAATGCTCATTCTCTAATGATGCATCCACACACGTGTATTTTCAATACTCATACCGAACAACATGGCACTCATCGTATAAATACAAAGTGTGTAAGTTGTATCAACTCTTTAATGCCCTTTAGAGTGTTAGCGACTCGTAGACTAGTTTTAAGGATTGTGTACACCAACCTTATATCCATATTCATAATCCCTTACGAATAAGACTGCTTAACATAATCACATAGGCACATACAACACTTTACGCAATTCAAAATTTACCTGCGTGAACAGACTGCTAGAATATTGGTAAAATAATCATCATTATTTTATTAAATAATAACAATAACATTTAGAATCAATATCCTTCAACGTATCCTTCATTGAAAATTTGGCGTTAGAGGGCATATCACTAATAATATCGATAAGCATGTGTTCTCAATATCTCATGTCGAGTTATGTAACACTCATATCACAAACACAAAGTGAACAAGGCATACTATACTCTATGACCATTTAAAGAATTTGTGACTTGTGAACAAGCTTTAATAATTGTGTACTAAGAATTTTTATATCTATTTTCATGACTTTTATGAATAAGACTCTTTAAAGTAATCATATGGACACATGCATAACTTTATCCCATGACAAGAATCTTATAGATGAATAAATAGCCACAGTATTGATATAATAAAATATCAATATTTTATTAATTAATGAAGAATACCATTTAAAACTAATTTTGCTTATCATTAACTATCTCCTACTTGTACTCTAACGTCTATGATCCTAGTGTCAATTGCTATGGTGTCTAATATTTTTTTTCTCAAGATGGCAATCCAACTATATTTGTGCTATAAGCTTAGTGAGCAAATTAGCAACATTATTCGCTATAACTATTTCTTGTATGGCTATGTTGCCCCTTCGATTGATTTCTCAAATAATGTGGTAATACCTCTCAATATATTTAGATTTTTTATGAGACCTAGGTCCTTTTGCTTGTGCAATCATAATTGTATTATCAGAATGAAGTGCCTATAGCTGGTCCGCCCCTAGAACCAATTGAAGATTGGTAATGAACTTCTTAATCCCAACAATCTCCTTTATAGCATCATATATTGTGATATACTCAACCTTAGTGGTAGAATCCATAACAATCTCTATGTGAACTCTTTTAACTCACCACTCCTTCATTAAGGGTGAAGATGTATCCAATTTAGCTATAGAGTCTTAGTTCTTCATTTCCATACATAAGTATTGTATCTTTAGTCCTTCACATGTACTCACGATTTGCTTCACAACATTTTGATGCTCTTTACCATGATTTTCTTGAAACTTGCTCATAACATTGATGACAGAGGTGTTATCCAGCCTCATATATAGTATTGTGTACATTAGGTTTCCAATAGCTAAAACACATGGAATGACCTCCATTGACCTCCTCGCATACTTCATATGTGGGCATATAGGCTTTGAGATCTAGATGTCATACCTAAATGGTAGCAATTCTCTCTTAGAAGCTTCCATCCTAAAACCTCTTTAGGATCTAAATTGTGTACAAGACTTGGAAGAGACTCGTCAAGCTCCTCAGTCTCTCTCTCTATTGATGGAAATGCCAAATATGTAGGTTACTTCTACCAAGTCCTTAATGGAGAACATATTAGATAACCAGGTTTCAAATGAATTTAACATCCTAATATCATTTCCAATAAGAAATACATCTTCTACATACAATGCTAAGATAGCAATAGCACTTTCACTAACCTTCTTGTACACATACAGTTCATCTTCATTTTTTTATGAAGCCAAACAATTTGACTACACTATCAAAATGAAAATTTTAACTCCTCAGTACTTACTTAAGGCCAAAAATTGAGCTTTTAAGTTTGCATGTCTTATGAGGTTTATCTTGAACTTTAAAATTTTGTTGTTGTACTATATAAATGTCCTCCTTAAGAAACCATTAAGAAAAGTAGTTTTAACATTGTCTAAGTGGGTAGCTATCACAAGGAGTATCCAAATGGATTTGATCATTCCTATAGGTAAAAAGTTCTCATCATACTCAACATCCTCCTTTTAAATAAAACCTTTCACCACAAGCCTGGCTTTATACATTTCCATTTCACTAGTTAAACTAATCATTCTCTTGTAGACCCATTTACATCCAGTAGGAACTATTCCCTCTGGTGGATCCACTAAAGTCTTAACTTAGTTTGGATACATTGAATCCATCTCAGAGTGTATAATCTCTAGCCACTCAGAAGAGTTTCTATTCAACATTGCTTGATTGTAAGTAAAGGGAATATTTTCATGATCATTATCTCCTATAATGAACAACTCTTGTCTATTCTCTAATATATAACCTTATCTTTCTAGTACACGAAAGATTCTACTTGATCATCATGAGGATTGCATCGTAGAAGGCAGCTCTTGAACAAGTGCCTATCATTTAAGTTCTTCTCTTCATTGTTCATGCTCTACATATTAGAGCATGATAGGTCTACTAGTATTGCCTTACTAAATGAACTTTTCTATCAAGAAGGGTGCTTGATAACCAGCAATAATTCTTTGGTCATCAAATTGGTAGAACTCTTATTCCATGAAGTCCTTGGCTCACACTAATTAAACCACAACAGCTCCCACCTCTAACTTGTCTGTCTTAATCTTCTTCAAATAAGTTGAAGATCACCAAATCCTAATATGCTTTGCGCTTGCGTTCTACCTACTCTACATCTCATGCAGGGTTAAAGGAGTAGACTTGAAAGGAATCCTATTCAAGATGTAAAATAGTCAAATGTCCCTATAATATAATGAGAATATTTGTAAAGCTAATCATAGATCGAACCATGTCTATCAAAGCCCAATTTCTACACTCAATTACACTGTTCAATTGAGGGGTTACCAGCAATGTAAGTTTCAATACAATGCCATTCTCGATGAGAAACTCAACAAACTCAACACTCATGTACTTGCCACCATGATCTAATCATAGTGGTTTTACATGTTTGCTAATTTGCTTCTCTAATTTAGCCTTGATTTCTTTAAACCTTTCAAAGGATTCAAGCTTATACTTCATCAAGTACAAATAACCATACCTAAAATAATTGTTAGTAAAAGTTACTAAGTAGTAAAATCCTCACCTTGCCATTTCATTGAATAGCTCCCAAATGTTGGTGTAGACTAGCTCTAAAATTAATGTGTCTCTCTGAATGTGCACATGAAATGGACACGTAGCCATCTTGCCTAAAATGCATAGCTCGCAAGTTAGAAAGCGCTCCTTTACCATTAGGTCAATAAGCATATCTTTTTTTAACTTACTAATCCTCACTTATACAACATGGCCTAATCTATGGTGCCATAATTGTTTAGGGTTTAACCCATCCCTTGCACATTTGTAGGATACATCATTTTTCACCGGTTAATTATCTAAATTTAGGTAGTAAAGGTCATTTACCAATATAACAGTATGAATCAATTTTTCACAATAATAAATCTAACACATATTGTCTTTAAAAGCAAATTCATAACCTTCTTTTACAAATTAAGGTATGAAGACAATCTTCTTTAGTCTATTTAACAAGAGACAATTTCTCAAGACCAAAATATATCCTAATGATAACTCAATTAAAGAAGTACCAATCGTAGTAGTGTTAGCTTTCACTAGGTTTGCGATGCAAAATTTTTAATTTAAAACATTCAATGTTTGAGAAAAATCTAACAGACTATCAAAATTCTAATCCAGTCTACTTCTCTTTGCATAACTCATATAAATTGAAATACAATGTAGTTGTATCGATGAGTGCTTGGAATCAAATTCCTATAGCTCCTATCTATAATCTATAGGCCATAATAACATTCAGGCATCTAGTTTGCCCACACAACAAAGCACTAGCAAGACCACTTCAATGAATCTTCACGAATTCTTTTTGTGAAATCCTACAACTCTTTGCGAGGATTTCTAAATAGAAAATATGTAAGGGAGGCTAGTGAATATTTCTTTCACATGGAATGTGATTGGGTGAACATTAGACATGGGTGAATAGTGCCACGTGAAGACAACCCATGTGTGAATAGTGCCTACTCTATTTGGAACTCCTCTAATTAATTTATTGCCAAGAAAAAACACAATATTATTTGGATTCATAAGGCATGTAGAGTAGGCTTTTACATAGACCTTAAAAATTAATTAAAGCCCATCCTTCTTTAATTATTAATCTAATTAATAATTTAAAACCATTAGAATCATATCATTCAATTTAATTAATCTATTAATTCAATCAAAGACCTATGATGTTTCAGGTTAATAAACCCCATTATTAACAAACATCATGGGTACTAAATAATTCCTTTGTGTTGTCTTTTAATTTAATTAATTCCGATTAACTGAATTAAATACTTATCATATTTCTAATTAATGATCTCGTCACTAACAAACATAATAAAAAATAAATCATTCCATTTGGTTTATTCCAATTCCAACCAAATTAATTTTACTACGAGACTTCTCAAACTTCTTTTTCACCACTTTGTGAATGCCATCAAGCCATCACCTTGTTCTTATGTGTCTAACTCTCTAACTTTATCATTGGCTAGAAACAAGCATAACTTAAAGAATATGGATAAAACTTAGCCTATGGCCCATATTGTAGCCAACCAAAGTAAAGTGAATGGAACACATGAACCCTCTCAATCATAAATAACATGCAGTATAGGGCTTTTACCTTACTTTATCTTGATCGAATGAAAGTCATGTATTTAGTCAAACCCACTAGCTCGATAATATGACCAGATTAATGTTACTTCATAAGACTAATGCATCTATTGAAATTTTTTTTCTAATCTCACACTACCTTAATCAAGGGTTTCCGTCTTATAAAACATTGATTACATAGTATGAACACCTTGCTCGCTTGCAAGAAGACAAATCCCTTACTCATTGCGCACATGCCTTCATATGCACCTGACCAATGGCACATTAGGCTTATGACTTTATCTCTTACCAAGATAAATGTAATGCCCTATTTAGACCATCATACAGACAAGACAATCATGCCATCTTAGGTCTAAGACCTATGCGAATTTGCAAAGCAAGACATGAGCAAAGAGTAAACTTTATTTTTCAAGTCATTATTTGAATACTCATTCTTTAATGATGTATTCGTACATATGTGTTTTGAGTATCTCATACTAAACAACATAATGCTCACCATACATACACAAGGTGTGCAAGTCGTATAGACTCTTTAATGCTCTTTAGAGAATCTGTGACTTACAAATTAGTTTTATTGATTGTGTACTAAGTCAGCCTTATGTCCATATTCATAATTCCTTACAAATAAGATTTTTATCGCAATTACATAGGCACATGCAATACTTTATACAATTAAAAATATACATGCATGAAAAAAAACTCTAGCATAATATTGTTAACACCAACATTTTTTTAATTAATAAAATGTAACATTTACAACAAATATCCCTCCAGTATCCCTCATTGATAATTTAGCATTGGAGGGCATATCACTAATAAGTAGCCGCAACATCTACTCCACTACCGACCTTAATCACCACCTCTCTCTATTAAAGCAGTCTACTCTTATCCAAATCTTGATTCGAAGTACGAATGTGAGAAGATACACCTAACTCTAAGACCCAAGATATAGGTAATACACTAAAGGTCTATTAGGATGGAGGGATTTGAATTTGAAGAAAGGATTTAGAGGGAAGGATTTCAAATGACTCCAAATAAAAGGAATTTCAAATCCACTCTATTTACTAAAATTATAGTTTAAAAAGAAAAGTTATCGATTTGAAATACATTATTGCGTAAACAAGTACAATGAATTTATTATTATGGATTCAAAATCCATCCCTTCAAATCCATAAATCCAAATGCGCCCTAATGGAAAAACATATTTCATAAAGATAAAATTCCTCACCTCTAGTGCCATCTTTCAATTCCTCGTTCAATGCTCTTTCTTGTTGTAGAGAAAATACTTTTTTTGGCTGACATGAACATTGAATCTCACCTCCTTGCCTTCCTCAGTTACATTAACCAACGGGCTAGGCACCTCAAGGGCAACCTTCTTCCCATGGGGTGAGATGATAGCTTCCAAGATTCCATGGATTCTTTCAAGAATGAAAACTCGTATCAAACTTTGAAACCAATCTATTATCTTAGTCCTAATCAACATATGGTCTCAAATAATATAAAAAGGGTACACAACATTATTTAAGTGTAACCACAGAAAATAGGGTAGATTATTAGTTTGGATGTAAAATGTTGTTATCAATTGATTATAGAGTTTAAATCATACAGCCTCCCACTAGACACTTCAAATTCTACAGTCCCTCGGTAGGAGACACAAATTCTATTGAAAAAATTCCCTAGAAAATAATTAGGCTCTTTAATGAACATAGCATATCTCATACATATAGTTCTTGAAATACTAGACCCAATGAGTGGCAACTCTTGCCAATGCATTTCATTCATGGTCTAATCTTCATTCAACCTATAGTCTGATAAAACCTCATAGATAAAGTTATTGGCATTGCGAGTCCACTTAAATCACACACCCATTAACTAATAACTTGTTAAATTTGTAACCTAATCTATGACTCTTTTAGTTCTTAGGACAAAGTATCATTTGAATGTTGCATCAAATACACCTAAAGTCCTAAATATTCTATCCCAATGTGATATCATAAATGTGATGATATTGCATGCTAAGACTTTACCTAGAACTTTAAAACTGTTACAACTTAATATTACAATAAGAACATTTTCAATCCATGTATTAATCTTTCACTTGACACATTAGCTATTTTGCATGCACATATCACATATATATAGTTAAATAGAATATAAAATAACAAGAATGATTATAGACTTTCTAAATCTAATTGGAGTTGATAATTGGATTGTACACACGTGTAAAGTCCTATATTATTACACAGATTTGATAATAGAACTTCATTAGTCTTGGATTCTTTCTCCTTGATCCATGGGCTCACCACACTTTGAATATCAAGTGGTTTCCAACTCTTGGTCCTAAGTAATCACTAACTCCTTAACCTATAATTGATCACAAACTCTTGATCTTCATAAGTCTACAAATTGAAATTACATCATGGCATACCACAAAGTATATTGAATTCCTATCCTAATTTCAAAACTTACACTTATGCCATTAAAGCCAATGGAAATATAATTTATACATCCAAAAATTCATGACTAAATAAAATAAAATCCATTCACTTGTGTCCTTAGTCCATAATTCACCCATTTATCCATGCATCATTCATACATCACACGCATGAATCCACATAATTCATTTGAAAGAATTTTTTATGATTTACACATCAAAGAAGCAAAAATTTGACATTTTTTTTTTTGATTTCATAAGGCTGCAAGTACAATGCCCATGGATAGAAGAACCATTTCTGAGATCAAAAAGGCAGCCATGGGAGGGATAACATCTCTACTATAATTGGCTCTGTAGCTACAAGCCAACCTTCTATGGCCGCAAGCTTAGCCCTCAAGGCTGCAAGCCTTTGCAAGAGTGATCCTTGTGGTCATGAGAACTATTCTCATAATTGTAAGACTTGATAAATGCTACACGGGTATTTTTCTTAACCTTCAACTTTTTTAATTTTCATACTTTTCCCACCATTCAAAACCATGAAAAATAAATTTTTCAATTATAAATGATTATCTAAATACAAGTTTATCAATTTCAAATGAAAACTAACTATAAATAATAAAATGAATCACGTCCAACAAGGTTATACAAAGGAAAATAGTAGCTTCACTACCACTATTGGGTTTTATCTGATTAGGGATGCAAAAATTTAATTTAGAATTCACAAAATAACAAAGATAATACAACAAAAACATAAATCCAAAGTAGATATGTTTTTATCTGCGTAACTTGTATAAATTAAAGCATAGTCAGTTGTGTGGATATTTACTAGAAATCAAATTCCTGGCAATCTACGTTGTTATCCACAAGAAGTGAAATTTCAACCACGACCTCTAATTTGTCTGCACAAAAAATGCTTACACATAGGTAAGGCTTGTCAAAAGAATCTTTGCAAATTCCTTCATGAAATTCCATAAACCCTATTTGTACTTAGAGAATTTACCAGAGGAGGCTAGTAAATATTTTCTCTCTTTTGTGCAAAGTGGGGTAGATGAACAGTAGCATGGATAGTAACCATAGCTACAATAACTCTACTTGAACAATAACTTTTGGAAGTCTTTCAATTAATTTTATTTCCAAAACCCAATATTATATAAATGGGAATTTCAATTCCATGTATATACAATTAGGGCAAATGAAATGGACTTTATAGGCTTTTACGTAGATCTTAAAATTAATTCAAGGTCATTCCATCTTTGACTATTAATTTCATTCAAATTTCGTCCTTCAATTTAGTTAATCTCATTAATTAAATTAAAGGTCCATTGTGTTTTGAGTTAATAATCTAATTATTAACAAACATAATAGAAAATAAATAATTTTATTTTGTACAATCTTATGCAATTAAATTAATTTTTCCACGAGATTTCTCAAATCTGGTTCAAACCCCCACATCACAACAACCTTATCTTTGCATTACTCTTAAATGTATAACTCTCTAAGTTCATTCTTAGATGATAATCACCATAGTTTGAAGGATATAAATAACACTTAACCAGTGGCCCATATTGTAGCCCATCTAAGATAAAGTGAATGAAGCATATGAACTCACCTGATTATGGGCAATATGTAGTATAAGGTTTTTTTGTCTTGCTTTATTCCCTAGTGAACGAAAGTTATGAATTTAGACAAACACACTTGTTTGATCATATGACCAAATCAATATTACTTCATAAGTTAATTATACACTATCTTGGTTAATGATTTCCATCTCATGGAATATCAACTGCATAGACAAACACTTTACTCACTTACAAGGAAACAAATTCCTTATTGATCACTCACAACCTCTATAAGAACCTTGACTACAGCCATTGGGCTCATAATCCAATTTTATACGGGATAGATATTGGTTCTTAATACCCTAATAGCGTGCTGACAATAATGCACACAAGGTGTCCATGTCTTCTTAGGTCTAAGGCTTTCACATACTTAGCACAGCCCTAAAGTAAAATATTGATAGCAGTAAATTCTATGTTTCTATTCTGATTTTTAAGTCATTATTTGAATACTTATTCTCTAATAATATATCTACTCAGAAGTGTTCTTATGATCCCATATCAAGTGACATGACACTCGCCACATAAATATAAAATGTGCTACTCTAATGCTCATTTAGAGAATCTATGAGTCATGAACAAGTTTTAATCATTGTGTATGAAAAAGTCTTGTATTCATATTTATAACGTTTATTGAATAAAACTCCTTGAAGTCATAAAATGGGCATACACATAACTTTATCCGATAACAAGAATTACATATTTGAATAAACTACCAGAATATTGATAAAATGGATTATCAAATTTTTTTTAATTAATGATGAATAGCATTTACAACCAATATCTCTCACTACATATTTAGCATTAACAACTGCATCACTAACACTATCACCTACCAACAACCTCAAAAAAATCTAGATATTCCACTATTGTAATATTAGGTAAGCTTTCATAGCTAACTCTCCTACTACAAGTAATTCCTCTTAAATTCTTAAAATTATATGTGTAAACATGTATGTATAGCTAGACCAGACATAATTCCAAGTCAAATTTAATATAGTTATGTTGTAATTTCACTAAATAATTTTCAAATCGATATTGTAACATGAAATAATTTTCAAATTAATATTGTAACACTACCACACACATAGAATAAAAAGAAACAATAATCACAAGAACACATAACTAAGCTCGAAGACCACTTCCTACATTAGTAAGGCACTTTCCAAGATCAAACAATCCATGAATTAAAGTGAAAAATGGTATATCATATCTTGAACAAGCTCCTTGTCTCCTTAACACTTCATTTAAATTAAGTCTACCTTTGATCTTAACTAGTTAGCCCACTCTAACACTCTATCCTCGTTAAATGATCAATCAAACTCCCTTTTGACCCCAACATCATTATTGAAATGAAGTGTTCAAGCAAAGAAGGATTTGTAAAAAGCTCAATAAAAAAGTATCATATGTGTAAGTGGATGTTTTCTTTCTTTATGCTCACCAAACTCTCATGGAAGGCATGCCCAAACCTTGTTACGTCTCTACGATATTTATAGTTGTTTTTCATCCCAAAAATCAATGAAATTCAGCTCCAAAATATCACCAAATATTCAATTGAAATCCTTGTATAAATTTTGTCCAGGTCAATTTTTTGATGTTGGAGTTCTAAATGAAAATTTCCTATTCCAGTGAGATTTTTTTTCAAATAGAGTTGATCCATTCCAATATCTTAAGCTTCCAAATATTTCCTTGTATATTGATATTCTGATTTGATTTGATCAAGTTTTTCATCCTTTGTTGCCATAAAATCCATTTGATGTACCAACTCTCCAAATTACCATCTTAGACCCTGCTCGTGTTGCAACACCAATGTTAACTTTCCTTCTGCAGTAAATGCATATCTTCTAAATTTGGTAACATATCATTCTAGGATTGGAAATAACCTACACAATTTTGCAACTAATCTTTGATTTAGTTTCAACCTATTTTAGAATATTGTCATCTGTTGTGGATCCTAACAAATATGGTAATATCAAAGTCCACTAGTTCCATAATTAACTAAATTCTTTAACCTCCACAATATGGAAACACTTAAAGTCAGCTCCTTCGAATTTTTGACAACATTTTTTAACAATATAAGTGCCAACTCACACAAAGTACTAACAATCTCCTCCTCTTACACTATGTGGCACAACCCCATTTGAAAAGATGAATTCTATAAAAATAGGTATAATGTGAAAATAGTGAAAATATTGTTCTTGACAAAAGATAGATACCCTAGAGAGTTGACGAATTCCCACACTTCTATTTTGTTGCTACAACTTTAGAGTGGACAAAAAACATTAAGGCATAAAACCTGACAACTCTCCCTAAAGTTGTGACTGCACTTTGACATCCAAGTACATCATGTCAGAAACCTATCAGTTTAACATCTAGATTCCAAAAATTATTTCTCCCTTGTGTGACATAGAATGCCTAAGAAGACTAGGAATATAGGAGAATTTCAATGTGCATGAGCAACCGCAAGCTCCAATTGCCAAGGTCATCTCCCAAGCATTTGCTTATGACATGCCGATGTTGAAACATCCTCAATGTGTTAGGTCCAACCAATAACCAACCTCCATATTAAGATATTCACAAATAGCAATGGAATTAGTAGTGAACTCAAATCTACACTTTAAGCTTTTCTCAGCTTTTAAGGTTGGCGTATTAGGACAATAATAGCAACAAGAACTCTAGGTCCAAGCATAGCGAATACAGAACGATAAGGTCAAAATATTTTCTTAGCACGGATAATCTTAAACAAAGCTATCTTGAACTTGGGACATCAGCATTATAGTAGAATATATTTCAAAAAAGTAGTGTATACTAGATTCAAGAAGCAAAAGACTAAGTAGTAGCAGTAAAAAAGTATAGAAAACCACTAAAAGATATTGCCAAGAAATCAACTAATGATATGAACACGGCAAAAGCAAAGGATCAAAAACATGGTTAAGAAAATATGATAAATGAAAAGAAAATAAAACAAGGGAAACCAGGGATAAACAATGAGACTAAATTTAACTCAACTGAACAAAAACCTAGCTCACTTGGGGTAAACTCTTGAAGCAAATTGAAGAAAATCCAACCAGGGAACCAAACACCCACTCTATGGAGATGTTGACCACAAACCACCAAAATGCACCTGAATGACCCAATTTGATACTTGAACTTCAGTGCATATACACTCACAACCAACAAGTATGGAAGAGGTAAGAAGAAATCTTCTTCATTTAATAGTTCAACGGATAAGAGTTGTGTTCATAAGTCATTACACGTGGGTATTTAAGGAGTACAAGCCAAACCTAAAAATACAAGCCTGATATAACCAAAATGCCCTTAGAAAATGGCTCCAACAGTTAAACATTTGAATTCAACTTAAAACCTGCATTTCCCACCCATCACGATCGATCTAGCCTGAAAAAGATATCAATCGTGCCCACATGGGATCAATCCATGTCAATCTGGTCGCCATGCAATCACCCGTTCCAATGAACTGTGTTTGCAATTGTAGTTCTAGCAATTGATCATGTTTCTAGGATTGTAATTCTAGAAGTGCTCTGTATAGTGCCCAAGTCAATCTAGCTGCTTGCAATTGATCCAATTTTTAGCCGATCGCAAAGTCAGAATGCCTAGGGTTCGATCTTTTCCTTCTAAATCAATCCTGCATGGCCCAGATCGTAATTTTGGATTTCTTGAACCTCATTTGATTTCCTAAGATCGAATTGGACCTACAATGTGTTCCTTGGCTCTTTCTAAGATCCAAAATCATCTTCACCACCTACTTTTGGTACTTCTTGTATGGAGAACTTCAACACCTCTTTAGCCAATCATGCTTGTGTCCACATCATCATTCTGGGTGGCAAGGTGAGAAAGCCTTTAGTTTAGATGTCCACTTCATTCCTCTCACCTTTTAAAGGTTATTCCATCAACTAATTTTGCTCTTTGCCACAATCGTAGCTCTTAATCTTTTTCTTCTCAAAACGTAAGAAAATCTAATCTCCCAAGTTAAACACAAACTTCTTCTAGGTATTACATTTCCTAAACTTACAACCTTGGAAGTATCCCTATTAGAAAATCACTTTTGTGGTGACACCAAGGTATCCCAATCATTCAAGACCATAAATCACCCAATTAATCGACTCATGCCATAAGTATTGATGATCAAACATCCCTCTAACAAAATACAAACCTTTGCCTTCAAATTAAAATTTGTTAAGAGTTGTACAACTAATCAAGTCATATACAACATCCTAGAAGATTCTAATGTTATGTAATAAACAAGTATGCTCAAATTTCATCTCCCTACAGTTATTAATGACATTAACCACCATTACATACAATGAATGCTCAAGGTCGCACAAGCTATTATCAAAAGGAAAGAATTTGTCATATCATGGGAGATGAACCATAGCATACAACTTATCAAAATCATAATCATAATCATGCTCATGCAAATTGCATATATGCTTAAAGTTCATCAACATGGAATTTAAGATGGATGTGAAGGCAAGCCCACTGTATAAGTCATCAACTATAATATCATCAAAAACATCCCATGGGGTAACCAATGTAAAAATGTTACCATATATTTCTAGATACCCCGGGTACTTGAATCAGGTGTGTTTCCACCTTCGATGCCTTATGCCATGGAGCAGCAGTGCCCCATCTTGCCACCTCAATCTCTTGCACTGACGTAGAATATTTAGGGAGGGAAAAAGTAAGCTTATCATTAATAATCCAATTTTCTTAACATATCAATGATCTCAATGTTCTTTCTCCTCACATATTTCCCTCAAATCTCTTTCCCTAACAATCAAACACTAATAGTTTTTCAAGTTACAACTTTGTCCCTTATGCTCTTCCCCTTCTCTTTAACTCTATGATCCTCTAATACTTGCCTCGACAATAAAGGCACCAAGGTGATCCTTTGATCACTAAAAAGGTAGGAGTACTCGTTGGTAAAACTGTCAAAAGTCACCTTCCAATCATATTGTCACGGCTATTCCAATGATATATAGGGCACTTGCATCGAAATTACATCGCAACCAACCTCATTGGCATATTCTCCAACACAAAAAGCAACCAAAACTCGCTTGGTCAGATTCACCTCACCACTATTATTTAACCATTACAATTGATATGATTTAAAGTGAGGGGTAGTGACTAGGCCCTACTTATCCACAAGAATAGTGCTAACCACATTAAAGCAACTTCTACTATATATGATCATACTACAAGTTTTTCCTTACACCTTACACTAGGAATGGAATGCATTCCTCTTTTGCGCTTCTTCCACTCTATCGCTAGATGTAGCACTAAGCACCTCCATATTTACCAAATCAAGCATTCCTTCTCCTTCAAACATCTCACCAACATTTTTCTCATCAACTCCAACTACTTCTTGGCCTCCACTCTCCCTTTCTTCATCCATCACCACTTCATTAACATCATTTAACACCATAGTCCTTTCATTTGCACTCTAGGTAGGGCAGTGTCCTAACACCTAACATTTGAAACACATGACATCACGAATACGAGAAGTACTTGCCTCCTTAGCTTTGGAAGTACCAGACATAGAAGTTCATTCTTCCTCCTATAGAGTGGTCTTTGTATTCTTTATACTAGAACTAGCTCCTCCTCGACCCATCCTCTTACGTTGTTTCTCTACTTTAATGGCCCTTTACATCATCTCATTTAAGTCCATATAGTGTTGTTTGTAGCTCCACTATGCCAACAATACCATGGTGCATCCCTCTTAAGAACCTGGCCATCATAGCCTCCTAGTTCTCCATCATATCAGCTCTCAACATCAATAATTCCATCTCGTTGCAATAGTTTGCCACACTTTGAGTTCCTTAGGTTAATCATTACAACCTTTGTTACAAGTCCTTATAATAGTGCGATGGTATGAATGTTCTCCACATGGCAACCCTCAATTTGGTTCAAGTTCGTATAGGCCTCTCACTAGCTCATTTTCAGCTCATAGTTAATTGATTCCACCATACCACCACATAGTCAATGAATTCTACAATTGCTAACTTCAATTTTTGGTCCTTCTTGTACTGGTAGCATTCAAACACCATCTCCGCCGAGTGCTTCCACAAAAGGTAAAGTTCTGGATTATACTTCCTTTGGAATAACAGCACCTTGAGCATCATCCCTCTAAGCTCCTCATCATCATCTTCTGCCCACCTCCTCCATTGTTACCTTAGAGTTTCATCATATAAATCATCTTGAAAATCGAAGTAGTTGTTTAATAACCTCCTTTCTACCCTTGGTACACATTCAAGGCCCTTTACCCGACCACCTTGTGGTAATGGGTCATCACGTGTCCTCGTAGTTTAGGGTGCCTCAACTCTTTCTAGACAGCATTCATTCCTTCCATCATCCTAGCAAGCCTTTGTATGTCCTCTCTTATGGCTTCCATCATCATTCTCATGTCATAGGATTTTCTTGCCGAACCTACTTAGTTATTTGACATAATGAAGGCAAATGGTGAAAATAAAGTACGGGTGTGCCAGTGTACATATGTACAATGAACAATGAAATTAAAAGTCACTTAATTGATCTAATTGACCCAAACTGAAGTTGCCTTGGAGGATTAAGAGTGATTGTTAAGCTCAACATCCAACAAAATCCACAAACATGGTGTGAAAACGAAGAAATTAGGCTTTTGAATAGATTTGGAGTGCAACCAATCGATTTAGTGTGAAGAAAACAAGAATCGCGATTGATCCAAGTGAGACTAGATCAATTTGATTGTGGTTAGTGATGGACGATTGTGCTATTAGGCATGCATGTGATCACTCTAGAATTAGGGTTGCAATTGATTTGATGAATGCGCGATCAATTGCTAAGGCAGTTTTAGCAACTCTGTTTTTAGCAACCTTGGTAGTGTGATTGATCTGGGTATGCTTAGGAATGATTCACCAAACAATCTTAGCAAAAAATTTGTTTCCAAACAATTGAAAAAAAACCCAAAAAAATTTCTCTTCTTTATTTGATTTTTTTTACTATGTTTTTCCTTCCTCTCTTTTTGTACAAAATTTTCTACTTCTTACCTTTTCTTTTTCTGTTCTCTCTTTTTTTTTATCTAAGTAAACAATACCAAATCTCCAACAAATTCCCAACAAAATATCACAATATTCGAACACCACAAAAAACTCCAAAACTTGTCCAATAATCCAACGAGCCATAAATATGTATTTTTTGGATTTTAAAAAGGGGAAAATAAGAAAGAGTAGAAAATGAAAAATGAAGGTAGTGAAAAATGTTTCAAATGGAACCCAATCAATGAAGCAGATTTAGAAACCTGATTAGTTGACTCTGATGCAAATTAATATGGACACTATAGAAGTACAATGATCAAAAACATGGTTGGGAAAATAGGATAAAAGGAAAAACAATAAAACTAGGGAAAACAAGGATAAAACAAGGGATAAACACAAAGGATAAATGCTAAGGTTAAATTTAACTCAAATGAACAAAAACCTACCTCACTTAGGGTACACCCTTGAAGCAAATTAAAGAAAATCCAACCAAGGAACTAAACACCCATATTATAGAAATGTTGGCCACGAACCACTAGAATGCACCCGAATAACTTGATTTAATATTTGAGCTTGGGTGCACATCCACTTGTAAACAAGAAGCGTGAAAGAGACAATAAATCTTCTTCATTCAATAATTCAATGAATAAGAGTCATGTTCATAAGTCATTACGGATGGGTATTTAAGGAGTACAAGCTAAATTTGAAAATAAAAGCCTCACATGATGAAAATGCCCCTAGAAAATGGCTCCAATGGCCAAAAATTTGAAATTAAACTCAAAAACCGCATTTCCCACCTTCGCGATCTATCTAGCCTAAAAGAGCAATCAATTGCACTTGCATGGGATCAATGTGTGTCAATCTGGTCATTATGTGATTGCCCATTCCAATGCACTATTTTTGCAATAAATGGAATTGCAATCAATCATGTTTCTATAATCGTAATTCTAGGAGTCCTCGTCTAGTGCCTACAAAATCACCTGTATAGTGCAATCAACATTAATTATATGGTTTTAGTCCTATTATTCTTACAGAATTAATGTTTACAATTGAAAGTCTAACACGTAGGTTTCACTCCCATTATTTCCTGCATAGCCATACATTAATTAAAAGGTTCGTCAAATCCTCCAATCAAAATATATGTCACCAATTAAATAATGAAAGCAAAGACAATTAATCTCAACATCATGCATAAATGTTTAGCCAAACACGAACACCAGATACTAGATAAAAACTTAGCAACTCTTATAATTAATAAAAACCATTGCTAAATTGTTCAAAACAACTTAACAATAATAGGGAAAAGTTGGAAAAACTTAGGCTATAATTTATGTTGTGTGGACAACTAAACCTTTCTAATGTGAGTGCAAAGTCCTTTTTTTTCACCCCTTCAATGCTTGATCTTCTTGTTCTCTAGGTGTTTTAGTGATATAAACTATCTAAGACCTCCTAAAGATTGACTATGGTCATGTATTTATATGCATTAGGTGCTAAGGTTTGTGTAATGAAGGGGAAAAGACGAAACAATGCTTAAAATTTAAGCCCAACTACGCCTCGTGCTGCATCTCATGGCCATGAGTTGTGGACTTTAGCTTTGCAACCGCGACTCCTCCTTTTGCCATCATAAACTCCAACTATGTAAATCCCTCGGCCGTAACATCCCAGCTCATAGTTGCACGTCTCTTTGCGGTTGCGAACATAAACCACATACTCGTCTAGTGTGTACTGTGTTCCACCTTGCTCTTGCAAAAGCTATCCTCACACTCATAACTTCCAACTCTGTAGCTACAAGCATCTTCTGTTGAAAATTATAGAATGTCATGCTTCCCATCCTCATGAGTGCAAACTCATGTCTCGTGGCCATGGCTGACTTCCTCACGGTTGCAAACCCTACAATTAAAACACAAACTTTTTTCTAAGTGTAGCTAATGTCTAAATTCAATCAAATATCATCAGTGATGCACCCAAACACCTCCAAATCACCAAGAATGACATGTTTATGCACATGTAAATATTATGCAACAATTTTTCCTCCAAATGCATGCAAAATTAGACTAGAATAAGGTGAAAATATGTTATAAAATTATGACTTATCAAGTACTCCTCTTCAATTGAGGCTTCCTTGCAAGCTCATTTATCAGTGGTGTTTAACTCACTCTCAAGAACTCTAACAAATTTTGACCTACCTCTTCCCCATAATATGTACTCTCCTTTGTGATATACAACGTCCAAGACCAAACAAGAAGGAGGCGAGTGCTGCAACATCATAAGAAAGATAGGCTAGTTGGAGTTAGGGCTCCATCAATAGTTAAGTTGGAGAAAAGTGTGACAACAACTCAAGTTTTGCGTGAGTAAATAGAGTAGAAGTTAAAACTAGCCTCAATGTTCAACATTAATTATCACAAGGAAGTGGTGATTGGTTAAGTTAGAAACCAATTTGCTATTGAAACTTGTCTGACCTCTTCATAATCAACTTTAAAATCTTTAAGATATGTTCCTTTTAGCTCTCACTCTTGATGTCTGAACACTAAGTTAATTCTACTAGGTGAAACTTTGACGGTTTTTCCATGAATGTACATCTTATAGTGCAAAGGGACTTAGAAATACCAACATCTTTAAAGATATTACTATGAAATCCTTGTGCCAAAATTGGGAAATATGTATCCGAACAAGTCATAGCAATAAAAGGTCCCGATCTATGAAACTAATATCTTTGTTCTTCATCGTGTCCATTTTTTTGTCAATAATAAAAGTTCTATTGTGAAAACTCTGACCTTGTTTTGTTTTCTTCTAAGAAGTACTTTAAGCTTTGAGCTTTGCTAACATTGAGCCCTTTGTCTTCTTTTGACTTAAGGTTTCCTCTTCTACAAGTGTTTGCCTCTTCTTTTTCTATACCAATGGTATTGAGAGTTTGGGAATGTTTCTAACCTTCACTTGATGGGTCTCTAAAAGAACAATGATTTGGCTCAATACATTTTCCAGCATTGGAGTAAGGGGCAGACTTGATTTTTGTGCTTGCCCCTTGATTTTTGTGCAACTAGAGCATCAATCGCTATTTTTGCATATTGAGTTTCTTGATAAATCTCAAGAGGCTCCCATAGATTTTCTTCAACCATCATTGTTTCCTCCTTGGGCTAGATACTTTCTTGAGGAATTTCAGAGCTTCTGGACACCAAAATCCCCCCTTGCTATCTAGACCCATGTCTTTCTAGCTCCAATGAAAAAGTTTCACTAGACAAAGATTCAAGTAGTATTGGGCTTCTTTAGGGAATAGCTTTTAGCAAGGTTTGAGTACACTCTAGTAAAGCTTATAGAGGTGCTGGATTTCTTCTAGTGCCCTTGAGAGTAGCCTAAACTAGGCTAAACATGTGGCTAGCCTTATGTCCAACTTTTTTTTTTCCTCAAGGCCATAGATTTCCTTTGATCCAATGCTTTAGTCATTATGTTTGCACACACGTTGTGATAGTGTTGTAATATCAAAGATGCTATCATGTTCCTTGTTGTCACTTTTAGCAACCTTATGAAATTTAACTATATTTCTACACATACTCCCTCTTTTGTTTTGAATTCCAACACTGGTTAAATTAGTGGATCCTTCATTGTTGCAATTCCAGTACTCTAAAAAAATATATCAATGCTACAACATCTGATTGGCATTCCAAGCCCTTTTCTTATTGATACATTCCATTTAACCTTCTCTAATTGTGGCAAATCTTATAGAAGAGCTTTTATGATTAGTTAAAACCACCTTGTCTCTAGTCCCACACTTGGAACCTCCTTTGTTAAAGTTCCAAGTGGTGTTGGTAACATCCTTGCATAGCTAAATGAGCATTATGACATCACAAGTCAAACTTTTGACCCATACCTTCTAGTACCATCTGCTAGTCCATATTTTAAATTTGAAATTAATGCTTCTTCCTTTTATAAATCCCTTCAAAAGAGTGAAGCATTTAGAAAACATATGACTAGATTTATGAAAATAATCACAATGAACTCTACATTGTTGAGATCCTGGTTTGTTCTTTTGTTTTGGTGCTACAACATTAGGTGTGTTTGCCTTCAAAAATTCTCATACAAACTTGATTTCTTTTAGGGCTAATTGGTGGGTGCTTGGTTGATTAGTGAAGCCAAAACCATGGTGATCTTTGATGTCCTTCCCATGGTTAGTAAATCATCTAGTATTTTTAAAATCCCTCTTAAAATTTTTATTTACAACTTCTCCAAAAGTTCTTTTGGATGAATTTTCATCATGATTAGAGGATTCTCTCCTGTATTTCCACATAATCTTCTTTACTTTTTAGGCCAAATAACAATGTCATCGTCATTGCTGGAGTTCTCCTCTTTTATTCTACTTTGTTGAATTTTCAGCACCATCTCCTTTACTTTTTTAGTTGGAATCATATTCATCTCAAACATTTGCTGCTAGCACATTAATTTATCAAGTCACATCTTCTCTGCACCTCATGTCTCCTCAATGGCCACAACTTGTGTAGAGAAACATTCAGATAGTGAATGTAAGGTCCTTTGGACTAACTTTGCTTCCAAGTACCTCTTTTCAAATTAGTATACTTGATTAGATATATTCCAGAGTTTTCCATTGAGAATGGTGATTATCTAATCCTCATACATCTTTAAATTCTTGAACTATTAAGCAAGTATTTTGAGGTTGGAAATTTAAATAGTGCTCGTACTTTCATGAATATTTTAGAGAATATTCCCTACTTCCTTCACCGTTCTGCAAGTGGAGATCAATTTCAATTGCTCCTCATCAATTTCAATAAATACACCATTGATTGCTTTCGAGTTTCTAAGAGTTGCCTTCTCCTCTTCACCTCTCCAATGTTTCATGTCATTGACAAAATCCGTACCTTCTACCTTGGTCATTAGTTCACTCTATCCATCATTGATGGAACTTTAGCCTTCTCATCAAAGGGCTTAACAAAAGTTCTTATTCAAACTTTCCAATTTGGATAGTTAGTTCCATGGAGCAACCAAGGTCATGTGACCAAAGCACTTTCCTTCACACTCACAATCAAACTACAAATTCCAAAATCTTAACTGCCTTGCAACAAAGTCCAAAAAGAGTGGCATGGGTCTGATGCCACTTGTGGGTATAATTAGATTAGATGTTGTAATTTCAAGTTAATTTTAGTACATCTCTATTGCGATCTAACTGGAATGTTTTCAAACTAATATTTTAACAACACCACACACACATAATAGAAAGTAATAGTAAACACAAGAACACGCAATATACGTACTAAGTTCAAAGACAACCTCCTACATTTATGGGGTACTCACCCAAATCAAACAATCCACTAATTAAAGCCAAAAACGGTAAATCATATCATGAATTAGCCCATTGTCTCTCTAACACTCGATCTGAATCAAGTCCACACTTAATCTTAATTAGTCGATGCACTTTAACATTCTATCCTTGTTAAGTGACAAGTCAAACTCACCTTTGGCCCCAACAACATCATTGACATTCAGTGTTCAACTTACAAAGAGTTGTAAAAACTCTATACAAAAGTGTCATGTGTAAGTGTATATTTTCTCTCTTTAAGCTCACCAAACACTCATGCAAGGCATTCCCAAACCTTGTCACATCTTTGCACTATTCATACTTACTTTTCATCCAAAAATCCATAAAATTTATCTCCAAAATATCACCAAATTTTGGACTGAAATCCTTATATAGATTTTTGTCCCAATCAACTATTCGGTGTTCCAAGTGGTAGTTTTTTTTATTCTAGAAAGATTCCTTTCTAAATAATGTTGATCCACTCCAACATAGTAGGTTTCCAAATCTTAGTAGGTTTCCAAATCTTTCTTGTAAATTAATGGTCTAATTTGATTTGACAAAGTTTTCCATCCATAATATTTACAAAATTAATTTGATATGCCAACTCTCTAAATTGTCTTATAAGAACCTACTGATGTTGCAATACCAGTATTGACTTTCCTTCTGTAGCAAATTTGTATCTTGTAACTTTGATAACATGTCATTCTATAATGTAGTAATAACCCACACAATTTTGTAGTTGATCAATGGTCAATTCTCAGCTTATTGGACTGATCTTCTTCTCTTTTTGGATGCTAGTAAGTATAGTGACATAAAAGTCCATTGTTGCATATTTATCTAGATTCTTTAACTTTCAAAATATGTAAATAATTAAAGTTCACTCCTTTTAATTTTGTTCAAGACTTTTTAATAATATTTTTTAATTTTAATTTGTATCACATAAATGCCAACAAGCCTCTTCACCCACCTCCCCGCCCCACCCGCAGTAAAAAAGTGAAAGGTTCAATTAACCTATAAAATTTTTAGTAATTATTTTACTATCATTTTGAAAGTATATATACTGTATTATATTTCAGCAAAAGACCAAGATTGAAACCGCATAACACTTATCCTTAACTAAATTTGAAAGGAAACAAACCAAATGCAAAAAGTACACACGGAAAGATATTAACTTTCAAAGAACTAATAAAATTTGCACACTTTATGTGTGTGCAAATTTATTTATAAATTATAATATTTTAATTAATAAAATAAAATTATTTAATATTATGAAGTATAAAGAATATTAAAATAATATAATAAAAAAATGTCAAGAGACTTTTAAAAAAAGAGAAATTTTTAAAGAATACACAAATAAAAAACTTAAAAGAAAAATGGAAAAAGAAAAAAAGAAAAAGAACAGATTAACATTAAATTAAAAATTATATAATTTTATATTGTGTAAAAATAGTTAAATTAAAAATGATGAAAGATGAAAAGAATTTAAAAATAATATCAATAAATAAATTTGCACACACATAGAAATATGTAATAAAGGATATATTTAAGAAAAAATACTTTTTATTCATTTGTATTGTTATGAGCACTAATCTAACGTGTCTTTTATTGCCAATTAAAATAATTTAAATAACTATAATAGCGATGAACTGAAAATTAATTTTAAGATGAGCAATATAAACTTACATCTTATATTCAATAATAATTTACTAGCACTAACCTGTGCTATCGATGGAAAGTCATGTTTATTTTTTGTATTTATTATGTTTATTGTTTCAAAAATATTTATTCATTTAATTTAATATTCTTTGTTAAACGTTTTTGCGAAAGCCTACAACTCATAATTAAATGTAATTAAGTTTATAATTGTATTTAACACGTGCACAGAGATAAGATTAAATTACAAATGAATGTCATCATCTAGCAATATATAAATGAGTTTTTGTACTAAATTTGATTAAATTCCTAATTATATTTTTTAAAAAAAATTGAGTAGGGAAAATAAGAATTAAACAATTTGCATTGGATTGCTTTTTATTTTTGAAGTAAAGCCTGCAAAAGTTATGAATAGATTGAACTTAAATATTAATTTACAAAATATTTCAAATTTCTGTATTTTTTAGTGCGAGAAAATTGCTATTCATTTAATTTTTATTTTATAGTTAATATATTCTTTTCCATCTATTAATGCATCTTATCTTTAAAACTTACAATCATAAAAATATATTTATAATCATAAGAAAATTCATATTAAGTTTATTAATTTCCAAATGAAATAAAACATGACTTATTAACATTATCAAGGCTGAAAACAAAGTAAAATGATTAATATATTCAAATTAGTCATTATTCCCTAGTTCGTTTGAAGTTGATTCATTTTTATAAATAAATATTTATTGTGAAAAGATCTTTTTATTAATTATAGTAGACGAAACTGTGGGTTAATGCTATTTTGGGAAGAGTTTATTTGTATAGGTAAAGTTAATAACCCATTTAATGCATTTTTTAGCAAATTTCTTGTTAAAATTTAGGTTTCAAGATAAAAAAAAATATCATATATATAAAAAAATTTGAATAACTTAATAATAATAGCAATTCTTTTGAAAGTCTAAACTATATGAAGGTTTACTCATTTACGAAATTGTATTTAAATATTGTTGTTTTAATTTTAAATATTTATTTCATATGAAAGTATTTTGTTATCTAGATTTTTTTTATTTCACACATCATAATTAAACATCGAGCATAAAAAATTTTATGTTAAATTATTTATACAAAGAAAGCATTTTTTGGTTTAAATATATTATTAGATTCATCATAAAAAATGAAAATACTAACATTATATATATACTTACACTATAATGATGTGTATTAGAAAAATGTGTTTAATCCACTCAATAAATTTTTACAAAAAATTATCAATTCATAAGTGGACGATACGTATGTATAAAACAACTATGAACACCTAATGAACTAACAATCTATAAATTTAAATTGTCAACTAATCCTTACAGTGTAAATATGATATACACATAAACTATTCACTAAGATGTGTAATTGAGAAGTTCACTGGCTAACAAAATACTAAAAGCAATTATAATTAAATTATTCATTAGAAAAGATAAATTTGCATCTCAATAGAATAATTATTCAAATTGATACTGAATGCATTATATTTTGTTTTTATTTTTGTCATTAGTACCTCTTAAATGTAATGAATCAATTAAAATAAAATTTAATTTGAATAAATATAAAACTAAATATTAAAAAAATCGTTTAAATTCAACAACATAAAAATTAAGCAATTTTTTTTTCTTGTAATAACATTTTAAAAAGAATATTTTTTCGTATTACTTTTATTTTAATTTTGATTTATTATAATTTATTAATTTTATTTTTAAAATTTATTTATAACTATATAGGTTTTCTAAATTAGGACTTTAGAATTTTGACTTTTTTCAATTTGCTTTTATCTATTTATGCACATTTTATTGTGCAATATTCAAAATAAGATTCCTATGAATAAATTTAAGTAATTTTTCTTGAAACCCAAGCTAAAGTAGTATACAAATAACAAACCTAATTAAATGCAATTTTTTTCAAATTTATGAATTACACAATCAAAACAATTTACACCTTTATTTATATGGTCAAAATAAAATTAAAGAAAAGTCTGTAAATATTTTTTGAGTTAGTTTGAGAAGATAACATTTTGAATAATAAAAACAATGGTAAAAGATTACAAGAATCTCATTTAATATTAAAAAGTGATTTAGTAAAACATTAGTTAGTAAGCTTGTCATTTCCTCGATTAGGAGGTCGTAGGTTCAAATCCCTTAGTGGAGCGTGTGAGTGGTTAAATAAAAATAATAATAATAACAACAACAATAATTTTTTGAAAGACTACCTTGTCATTAATGCAATGTCATATTCCTTTTTTAATTATTTAAAGTATTCAATGATTCCCACCAATTAATGAATTTTAATTTGTTAAATTAGTTCTTAATTATAGGAAAACAGAAGCTAATCACACTTCTTCTTAATTCGGTCAACACCACAACAAGCTATTAGTTTATATACAAGATATGAGAAACAACTAAATAAGTAAAATGTGGCAGAGCCTGCATAAGTTGAGCTTATTTTTAGGTACATTTTACATAGTACTATTGAAAAATGTCCAATTATTTAAATCAAATCACAGCTTTAATTAAACTTCAGTAAGTTATCTATCTATCCATCTATATAATTGGAAGAAGGTGACCAATTTCATTCTAATTGACCACAGTACTAAATTTATAGAATTTAGACTTTTTCTAAAAGTACAAAAAAGATTTTTATTGGTTCTACCTTCAATTAATTTTAAATGGTGAATTAAACTATGTATCTTGAACATTGTGATACTACCATGTTTTTATGGAAAACATGTAAAAAAGTTAATAAAGCTCTCTCAAATTTCAAATTGAAACTAGGGGTGTAATCGTAAATTGCTATATTTATTCATTGTTGAAAGCCAACAACAAAAAGTCCTCTACTCACCGCTGTAAAAACTGCGCAAGATTCCGCGGAACTTTTGCTGCAAGTTCTCAACGCTAAGGCCACGTTCGTGATTGGGCTTAATTCATTAATTTATTCATACTAATCTATTATTTATTTTGATGGACAAAAATTTATGATAAAATATAAGCCTGATATTAGATTATCAAAATTACGGGAGGGACTGTCGAAACCGGATGGTAGACCACATAATTTAGTTAAGCAACATAATAATTTAATAAAAAATTATTTAAATATAAATTGTTATATTTATTCAATGTTGAAAGCCAACGAAGAAAGTCCACGTTCGTGATTGGGCTTAATTCATTAATTTATTCGTCCTAATCTATTATTTATTTTGATGAATAAAAATTTATAATAAAATATAGGCCTGATATTACATTATCAAAATTATGGAACTGAAGGAGGGACTGTCAAAACCGGATGGTGGAACACATAATTTAGTTAAGTAGCATAATAATTTAATAAAAAATGATTTAAATATAAAATTTGACATACATTTTTTTACATTATTATATTTTGAAATTAAAAATCCGTGCATAGCACGGGAATTAGGCTAGTTAGTTATCAATTAATTGTTCAATTGAATAATTAGATTGATTCACCTAAATGAAAAACATAGCAGTCCAAATAAGCAAATGGCCCTTTAAATTCATCAATGAAAATGACCCTTTAAATTCATCAATAAAACAGTAGCAAACTCGCAAATTCAGTAACTTAATCAAATAATCAAGGGGTAATTACACTGCCTTCTCCTGGCTAAATGCAAATATCTTCCCTCAAATTTTACAAAGTGTACGAAAATTAGATGAAAATTAATAAAATGACTATGATACACTAACTCGAAATGATTAAAATGTAATTAAAAAAACTAAAATTTTGTTTTATGAAAAATTGATGAAAAGTTAAAAAATGCCTATAGTCTAAAGAATTAAAACGTAATGAGAAAATCAAAATTTGAAAATTATGAAATGACACTTTTACCCTTTTAGGTATGTGTTTTATATTTTATGATTTACATGTTCAAAATATTAATATTTATTTTTATATTTTTTTGATAAAACTGATTTTTTAAATACTTTATATATTTCAAAAAATATATTATAATATCTTAATTGGAAGATATTCTAAAATTATACTTTCTAATTTCACTAAATTTAAATTCTTATAATATATATTTTTATTATTCAAATAATATATTCGAAATAATTAACAAATTTCGATTTTTTTAAATTTTATAAAATATAAATCTTTATTTTTCATTTTTAAGAAATTTTAAAATTGTAATTTTAATTTTTTTTTGTGAGTTAGAAAAAAAATTTGCTCTTATAAAATAAATCTTAAAAAAAATTTCTGTTCTAATTATAAATTAGAAATTATTTTATTACATGACAATGAATGTTAGTGGTATATCTTTCTTGTAAAACGTTTAAAATTTATATATATTTATATATATATAGATATACAAATTTTAAAATTAAAAAATTATTTAATATAGGTTATTATAAATATATAAAAAATATAAATTACTATAAATATCTATTGACTTCTCCATGTCATCAATTTCTGTGAATCAACTCGCCAGAAAGACTAATATGTAAACCTTCATTGTAATTCGTAAAAGCAATCTCTGTAATTACGTCGAAGCAGTCTAATTCTTCCATAACCAAATTAAATTATCTTGACTACTTTATTATCTCGAATTCCAGAACCTAACAAATCCTCAACTTCAGAAAATACATAGTAGGACCTCAAAATGAAGAAGTTCTTGAGACGAGTTCTGAATCGAGACGACTCGAGACTGAAGCCATCGGATACAGGCTCTGAGTTGATCAGAAATGGTTTGTGACTGTGATGGCCGGTTTCTTGATAAACTCTCTCTTTTATATGATTGGCATAATTAAGAGAATCATGATAATGAGAGGGCTGATTCTTAGGGAAGAAAACGATGACCAAATTAATGGTAAGAGTAATGATACTGAGCCTCGCCTGTGCTGAAGGTGGACTACATTAGGAATGGGCAATCGGTCAATGCAAGCCATCAACACAGGATAAGATTGGGGCGGATCATGTGGGGAAGGATGGCTGGCGGATAAAGCTCTGGTCAGTCAAAACAAGACTCAAAATGATTGAGGAAATTTAGGGTTTAATTGAGGGAAAAATTAATAGATGGTGGGGGTGAGTACAGGTAAGTCAGTTACACCATACTCACCCAAGTCACAAAGTAATTCAAAAGCCTCGCTAAAGCTGAAGAAGCACGGAATTCTTTTCCACACCAAGTTACTGTAGAGAACACCACATCACCGCACTGAACTCTCTCCAGACCGGTTGCAAGAATCAGTAGAAGAAAACGTCTTCAACGACCCCAATGTCAAGGTAAGCCACCAGACTGGAACCCTTGTTTTCACTTCGATTTATATAGATGAACCATGACTTTTGGACCACAGATGCAAGCATAAGGATTCTTCTTGTGTGTGAGCGTTGATTTTAAGAATACACATGCAAGGCTTACTACCCTCAAATGAAATTTGATTAGTTCCAATTCAAAAATTACTTTTATTATAAAAATTTTGAATGTAAATAAGTATCTTCATAGATGTTATACTAAATGAGTTTTTGAACAAGTTGATTATGAATAATTTCTATGTTATGATATTCATTTGAATAAACATTAAAGTAGAGGGACTAGTTTCAATCTTTCCAAGTGGGATATAAGTTTTTAGGCTTTCAACCAGGATTAACCTAACCTTGTTAATTGGGGTTAAAAATTGAAACAGCTAATAAGTTGCATATGACTCTTTCAATCACGTTACAGATAAACCCCATATAACCTTCTTAATTAAGGTTAAAGATTGAATCCACATGCCACTCTCAGTCGGAGTTAAAAATTGAGTACATAATTATTTCAATCGGAATTAAAGCTTGAAACAACTAGTAAAGGTGTGCATGATCCTCTTTAGTTAGAGTTAAAAACTAATACTCTAACAAGTGGATATGATACATGAAATATTCAAAATTATGAGCATACTAACAAAAAGTAAAATGAAATTTACGTAGATAGTTTTACTAATATTTATTACTGTTCCCAAAATAGTTTTCAAATGTTTATGAAATATTAAATATTTTACTATTTTTACGTCTTAAAAAGAAAAGTAAAGCCCTTGCTGAATGATAAATTGCACACAAAAGTAAATACTCTTTTTGTAGATGATGCTGGGGCTGGATACACCTAAGATTGGTGAAATCCCGATAAAGAGAAATGAAAATCTTGAAACTAGGTTATTTTGTCAATTAGGAACATAATGGTGTGATTTAATGAACTAAATTTCTACTGCAATGATGTATTTCCTATTGGGTTAAAGAAGTGCAATGATGTATTTCCTCCTGGGTTAAAGAAGTGACCGCATATATAAATGAGTTTAAATTTTGAACAAAGATTATTATTGAATGGTTTACAAACACTAGTGATTTAGACTTTGATATCCTGAGATAACTATTTCAAGAGTATTTTCATGTTTACGGTCTCAAAAGCTAAGAAATGAGAAATTTAGGATTAAATGCATATATGTATTTTTAGCTAATCGAATAATAGTTGAATCTCTAATAAGCTTTAACACGCAAGATCACTGCACAAAGCGTTGAAAGAAAAACAGATACAGCAAAACGCAACAAAGGAAAATTAAATCAACATGAATATAATAATATAAATATAAACATCGAATTAGTAAGCATTCGCCTCACGCCTAGCCTGGCAACACATGTGCTTCATGGTCAGAGATTTATTCTCCCTTTCTCATTAAGCAGGGAAAACACGAGAAAAACGAAAAGTGATCCATGGAAGCTAATGCACTGGAAATATCAAAGTTTCCCCTGACTTGCAGAAAATGCGTCTGAGTTATAACTAAACCCATACCCAACTATCTTCATGGAAAACTCAAATGAACCTCCACAAGAAGATCATCCGGGTGAACGTAAACAACCTCCTGGCAGGAGAAACTTGAATTTGTCTGCGTTCTTAATCAGGTAAGCAGGTAGATGAACTGCAGAAGTTGACCGGGGAATTGATCCCATCTTCTTGATCAAGTCCTTGAAAGAAAACTCCTCGGGTAACATGTCAAACAGATCATCTCCCTGACAGATTAGTTTTTGGATCCTAGAATGCCTCAGAAAGTCTTTGTGCTTCACCCGGTCAGCATGACTGTATGCTGTCATTTTAAATACAAATTCACTCAGATATCTGAAACAAAAGCTGCAATGCCAGCCTGAATCAGACAAAATGACATTGGTTTGGCGCGAATGCCGATACAAGGTGTGCTGGTTGTAAATTTGGGCAGTAGCACGCCAACTGCTATAGTCAACGGGGAACTCGAAGGAGTACATGTAATGCTTCAATTCAAGGTGAAGTACTGGAGGCATGCCATCACACCACTGCAACAGTTTCACAGTGTGAGGACTCGGAATTTCATCCGTATCTGACGTAATAAGGAGATCTCCAACAGATATACCCGCACGATGAAGCAACCAATTCATGGCTATTCGATGCTCTGCTTCCAATCTAAACGGGTCATGGTTTGACCTATCTGGCGCAATACTGCCAGGAAATACTTCATGAACAATTTTGTCCTCTGCAAAAGCAAATCTGTCACGATTTTTAGCAAAGTACAGAGGCTTTACAAGACCGGTGAAAGTAGTGTTGGATTCCAAGATAACAAATTTGGTAACATAAGGATAGAGTTCCTTCCACCTAATCTCAAGCAAATCCAATTCATTGCTGAATATGGTTCCATCAAAAACACGGCGTGGCTCAGATCGTAAGGACCAACCATGGAGATGGCAAAGGTAGTCCATAGAAACATTCTCTGCATGATAATGTGGTATACGCTCAAATGGGGAAGGTGGATTGTCCCAAAGTGGGCGGAAGAAATAGGAGATCTTCTGATGATAGGTATATATCCCGGTGATACAAATTGGTCCAAGTATTAACAACAAAACTATTAGGAACTTTCGAGGAGCACGCCTAGAGGTGAGGTGGGAAGCTCTTGAAGCCATTCTATTAAAGGCATTGACCAGGATGAATGACTAATAAATAATCAAGGTTCCACCAATCACAATCTGCATTTATAAAGAGGCAGATGCAGCAAGGCAATCCACAAATACAATTTATCTCAGTAAAAGGAGGTTGAAGCAAAAAAATAAATCATAAACTGTATTTACAATTCTGAAAGGAAATTCATATAACTTAGCCAAACGAACTGCAAATACGTTTTCACAGTACTAACAAGTGTTTATTGAGTTAAAATAAAAAGTGGGATTTAAAAACCTTAAATTCATGAGGCAGATCCAATTCAATATCAAGAAGGAAGTTCAGAAGTTCCAGTGCATAGTTTAAACCAACCCTTTTTTCACGGGCACTCAGAGCATTCCATGCCATAGACGCAAATCAAGCACAAAACGAGAAATAAAATCAGATCTGAAACTGTACAAAACTTTTTATTCTCACTTGAAGGTCTAAAGCAAAACAGTCATACATTGAAATCTGTTAAAAGCTTCAGTAATTCTGTTCCCTTGATAGCAAGGATATGCAGTAGGACCAAAAGTATTCTAGTGAAGAGGTAACTTCAAGAGGAGAACATTTTTGAACAATATAACCTAAAAGCACTCAAATGAAGGCACAACATAAAATGGATTTGTGCAGTCCATTAAATGCTTGAGGAACTTGAAGCAAATAGTAACTCATAGAACTTGGCATACCATTGCCATAAATTTTCCAAAGTACAGAAAATATCAAAGCATCAAATATCTCACATCTTTCTATCTAGGATTGTGATTGGATGGAGTAGCTTGACTCAAGCTTGAGCTAAGCTTGGGTGAGCTCGAGATTCATTGAGCTACTTAAGCTCAAACATACAAATATACATTTACATCAGATTTTGTACCTTGTTAATCATTTCATTCAACAATTGGCATTTTTGTAGAAGTAAATGAAGATTGCAGGTTCAAAACTTGGTTGGTGCAATTTTTGAAATTTTGCTTCTTATTTATTTTTTATAATTAAAACTTTTAAAAATAACTGATTTGGTATTTGGCCCAATGGTAAGAGTGTGGCCTGTTTTGTAAGGTCGCAGGCTTGACCCGTATATGAACCAAACATTTTTCTTTTTCTTTTTGTTGTTTTTTAAATTTTTGGTGCTCAAGCTCAAGCCTAGTCAAGCACACCCCTATCTATTTAAACATGTCAAATCTAAGTGCGACTCAAGATTTATCCTTAAGAAAATCATCTAGGCAAATGCTTGTGAAGACTTTTTACTTAGATGAAGTCATGACAAGAAGCTGAAGAAACAATTCTGCTAATTTTTCTAGTATCTCTCATAGGAAACTGAGAATGATGAACTATAAGAGTAATTCTCCGAACAGGTATGAGTTCATAACTATTGGAATACCTACTTCAACTAGGAAAGTCCAATAAACGGCCATGAACTGGGAAACCTGTGTATTATAATACCGGACTCATCCCAGAGCTGAACAGGGAAAGAATTACCCTGAATCGCTCTAGGATGTTCTCTTGAGCCTGTAGAAAAACATTTTCCAGAAATAAGAGGAACTCAAGCAAAAGATTTCTTCAAGTCAATTCATCTAGCATTTAACAGCAATATAATAGTATGCCAAAAATGGAAAAAAGATTAGTATTAATGTCATCTAAAGTCAACATCAACACCTTTGATCATTTTTTTAACACTTGACACAATAATCCTCAGAAATCACTCTTTTGTGGAGAATAATATTTTGAATAAATAGCACTAAGAGCTACCACTGATGAACTAATTCTCTTCTCTGTAATTTACTTTCATTGCATCCTACTGTTTAAAAAATTGTATTGTAAGGAAACAGGCATGGCATTTGTGGAACATATATGAACGTGCAAGATCTCTCAATCTTTAAATTGTCTATATTTAGAAAGCTATCATCATCTTTTTTGTTGTCGTTGATGTTGTTCTTATTTTAATTTTTTTTATTTTTTGCAAAAATATATTAAAACTTCCCCAGAACCAGGGAAGGAGATTGGATTAGTAGCAAAGTGACTCAACTCCTTCAGGGACTATAATTACTTCATGATGGAAGCCATGCTCAAACCAACTTTGGTTTTACACAAATATAGTATGTCTCATGGAGAAAAATTCTCCAATAACATGACTTAACAGTTGCAGAAAATCATTTTTTCCCAGAAACAGCAAATGTTTTAACTCCAGATAATGGTTGTTCAGGGAAAATCAACTCAGCAATCAGCAACACACATGAATCATAAGTACTGCTCAAGGATAACTAAGAGCAAGTCAACTCAATCACAAACTTCCTTATTGCATGATTCTTGAGGGTTAACTGCATGGATGGAGCCCAAATGGAGACATTAGAAGACCAAAAATGGCAAGCATGTCAGAATAACCTATAACATTTGTTATAACTTCCTCTGTTATCATTCCCTGAACCCAAAAGAGCGCTAAGGATGACTTCAGAAGTAATTTATTCAGGATTCAACCCATTTTTATAGCTACAATGATAGAAGACATAGTAGAAGATATTTTTACCTACATGATCCATTAGTTCCCTCAATACCATTTATTTCAATTTCAAACATCTAGTATTTGTGAAAAACATGTCTCAGAAAAACACAGGACTAAGAATGAGAACAATATAGGGATCAAAATTACCATCTACACAGGGTTAATAACTCAGTTCTCTCCTTTGACATTAATACTTGATTATTATGTATCATTATGTATAACTTCCTAAATCTGATTTATACATATATATTTATATCGAGCTTCAAAATTCACCTTCTCATTAATCTTCACTTCAATGATGTCAGCTGTCTATATTTTTTCACATCTAAACATTTTTCATTATCTTTATACATAAGTCTCTATGGCAAAATAAGTCATCTATCCTTCTCCATTTTCCACAATGACAACAGTTAACTCCTATGCACCCAAAATTTTGCGTTCTACATAATTCTATCATTGTTCAGGCATGTGAGATGTGTCCCAGTCTTTGAAAGACTGTTTAATGTCAAGCGGAGAATATAGAGAGTGAACAAGCTGTAATCAGTGTTTATGTAAAAATAGGACGTATGTCATCTTTTGTATAAATACATATAACATTGAAACATGAAAACTAATGACATTATGATTGCCCCATTCCAACATGTCAAAAATATCTCATGTTGGGTATAATAACTGTAACATAATTGACACACACACACACAACACAAGATCATGTTCATTTTGTTCGATAAAATAATAACTCATTTGATTATATTAAAGAATAAGAATATCATGTTCATTAATTAATCCTTGAATTTTATCATTTTTAGTAAATTTGACTTTATTATGGTTATAGATGTTTTCTAACTATATTATAGTGTCCAAATAATTCCATTTGCGAAAGAAGCTTACAGTGGTTGTAATAGATAAAAAATCTCAACATATAAATTATTTCCTATAAGAAGGATTATTAGTATAGAAATTTTGTGATTATATACTAACTTCTTGCCAAATCAAGGACTTCTATATTTATTTATCAAAGACCAACTAACATATGCAGCCTCATAGAAGTATCTTACGAGCAATTGAATGCATATACCCAACTGAACACGCTAGTCCGTACCTGAATTTATTAAGGAGAAAAGGTAAGTTGAAACAAGAAAAATTGTAGACAGTTAAAAATTCAACTTAATATCTAATGCTTCAGATATTATTACATAAAATAACGAAATAAATAAATACGGTATCAGATAATCAACCACTGCAATTAATTAAAGTGATGAAATTTAGAAGGTCATTAATAGATATCCTGGGGAAACAGAAACGTCAACGGGTAATCCAAATTCAGGATAAGATTAAATTTTTTAATACAAAATAAGTAAAATCAACGAGATCGTTCGTATACCTTGCAGTCCGATTCCAGATACATGTTCCTTTCGTAAACAGAATGTATCTACGTGACTATGCGTACACAAAGACAGAGAGAGAAGAAGAGTCGTTGGACGACGAAGGGAAGCTACATTGTTCTAAGCGCAACAAAAGTATGGATTTTTCGCGAATTTCACCTTTGCCCCTGAATTATACATAAGTAACGGTTGTCCCCTCTCACATTCAAAAGCCCCATGAAAATTTTATATTTTGCAGTTCTGTCCTTCCTTTGAGTTAAAAAATATTGATAATAGAAAGCGCTCGGAGTAAATAAATTATAGGATAGTTTTAAATAATAAAAACTTTCAGATAAAACTTGAAAGACATCAAAATTAATTAGAATTCTATAGAAGTATGTTACAAATACTCTCTTAATTTGAAAGATTTTTGCCCAACACTTGAAATCCTCTCTCTTCATTTCAATATTTTTAAAATCAAATTGGTGATCAAATGTAACGAAGCCCTAGTTCACTAGATTACTAGTCCATCCAATTCAAGCAAATCCAAAAACCCGGCCAATCCACCGCATACAACATATAACGATTTATCTTGAAAGTTGGAAAGATCATGGATTATATATTAAAAATAAATGACTAATTAGTACAAAAAAATAAATGCAGTATTTTTATATAATTAATATATATATATACTCAATTATTTATTATTAAAGATTAAAGAGATTAAAGAAATAATAATTAATTTGTTATTTTCTAAATAATTAATTAAATAATCTTTTCTCAATATTATGAAGAAGGAAAAAAAATATGATATATATTTAGAAAAGTAAATCCAGTCAACCCGCACCGTCAACTAGTCCGTTTGCAGTTAAAATGGCCGAACAAGCTGCTCGGCCCGAATTTGACAACATTTGCATTTAAGACCTTAGCATCTTGACCCAAAAAGAATTCCTCGTGTTTTAAATGCAACCTTTCTAAAGCCTCCCATGTAGTATCTAGGGCTTACTCAAATGTTCTAGCAATCTAAAACCGTCATATACTATCATTGAAATATGAAAATAAAAAGATGTAGAATTTGAGTCATAAATGCTGAATTTGAATATACCCAAAAGAAATCTGAACATAATCTATAGGTTCTCGCAATTGATCTTCAAATTAATGAATTTACATACAAGTTAGAGATCATGACCGCACACACACACAAACGAGTAAGTAATGTCTAATATATAACATACAAATCACATAATTAATTAAATGTATTAAAGCTCCAGATGCTTAAAACTTATTAATCACCCTAATTAAATTCAACAACATTTATACAAAATTATTTTAGATATTAGTTCGAACAATTGAATTTTTCAGGATCATTGTGTTCGTTGGACGATCAAGACTAACTCCAGACAGTTACTCCCAGCTTGGCCAGCTTTATGCCCCTATGTCGTGACATTGGTCGACCCCCAAACATTCTTCATTGCAAAATAATTAGGGAAGCAAATTTTGGTACCGTGTGTGTGTATCTCTATTTTCTGGCAGTTTGCAGTCATCCAATCTGCACCGGCACCTCGTGCCTAGTCATGTAACGGACACAAAGATGAGATGAAATAAATTTTTGGTTGCTGATTTCTCCTTTACTACCAGTGCACAAATTTCTTACAGTGTTTATTTAGAGAGATTATTCACAGACTTAATAAATTTCGCAAACTAATTAGCAGTGTGCCTGTGTGTGTGTGTGTGTGTATGAAGGCTATGTTTATTTTAAATTTTAAATGTGTTTTTTTTTTTAAGATTGCGTATTATAAAAAACAAGAAGAAAAAGAAAATTCAAAACAAAGCCTATGTGTTACTTTGATGAAGATAAAATCAAATGTAACCGAAATTACACACACACACAGACACAGTTTTTTGCCTCCATAAAAATTACATCCAAACATTGTTTGATTTATATCGTTGATACTTAATTATATCTATTTATTTTTTAACTATCAATTTTTAGGAAAACACAATTTTTGGCATGTGAATCTGAAATTTTATCATATTGTAAGATCAAAATATTTAGACATTGACTAGAATTTCAATAAAGGTAGAATCAATAATCCATTAATTGTGGATATTAACTAAATTTTCAACAGAAAATATGGGAACAAGAATCACATGAAATAAAACATCTCCAATTTTAAGATATTAAATGAAATTCGAAGTGATAATATGAATTTTATTGGTGGAAAAAAATTGAAAATAAATTTTAAAATAACATAATAAAAAAATTAATACTATAAATATTATTTTTTGTATTATGCATATTTAAATATAGTTGAATGCATTTGTATGTATTATATATATATATATATATATATTTTGTACATGTACATGTATCTTCCTTATTAACAGTGTATATCTTTATAATTATTAACTTTTATTGTTTTAATTAATTTTGAATTTTAATTGATAGAAAACAACCTTTATTTTTATATGATTATTAATTTAATTAAAATTTAAATTATTAAAAAGATTTTTATTTAAATTATCACGATGAAATTGATTGAAAACAACCTTGATTTATTCATGCATAAAATTTATTTTTTTATAATTTAAATTAAAATATCATTTAACTTTATAATTTTATTATTTAATAAAAAAATAATTATAAAAATGATTTACATATAAATTATCACTACAAAATTGTAATTTATCCATGCAATAAAGACAAAATAATTCTGAAAAGTAAAGTATTCTCCATTATGATGAGAGCGAAACAACTTATCAATAATATCAATAAAACCTAAATAACTTATCCATTATTTCAAAAAGATTAGTCTATAATTCAGACTTAAACTTAGCTACATTATTGCATATTCGGAAATACACCGTTTTAAGATAGGCATATGGATTCATACAGAGAATGATGAAGATAATAAAAAATTTAAAATTATATGAATTCAGAATCTTGCTTAAAATTAGATTTTTAATTCATTTATTTATGAAAGTTAACCGATGCTTAGTTCTTAATTTTGACTTCACAAAAGCAAATATTTTAAATTTTAATTTATGTCGACGGTAATAATCAAGCATAATTTTAAATATATTTAAATATGGAAATAGAATTTTGCAGCATATAATTAGAATTTAGCAATAATAACCAAAATGAAGAATTACGTTAACTAATTATTTAAAAGATTGTGAATGATTGTGGCTTATATTTAGGTATATTAGTGTATTTGTTTAGAAAATATAAAATTTGGAGCATCGATTTAAAAATAAGTATATGTTTGAAGCACTACAATTTTAAAATATCATCTATTTTGAAAATAAATCATTTTTCATAGATGGGTTATCCACTTATCTTGTCATCTTTCTATCTATGCATATCTCTTTCCACCCTGATGATATAAATATTATTTATAGAATTGAGATAAAGTTAAACAATAGTGAAACACCAAATTGATACGACACTCTTTCAAGCCTATCAATGAATTTAGACTCGGGCAAACTATATGGGTAAGAATAACTTATACTACTTCCAACTTGCATAATATTTTGTTGGATTCGTCATCCTGGCAACGTGAACGCATTATATTCAACCCCAAAAAACAAAAAATGATTTATAGGTAAAAGAAAGTAGAAAAATCCAAGTCAAGGTTCTTTAGAAATAAGAAAAATTTATACAAGAAAATAAAAAAAAATAAACATGAGCAATATATACACCATGCGGAAATCAATTCTCATCCAAAACTAACAATATTAATGTAACTATCGCAACCTAATCATCTATTTTTGCCTACAAATCTCACCCACCAGATCTTCCTATAACTATATTCTCCCAATTTCAGAAAGAAAAACGATATGGTGGGAGGAGTAGCTAATATCATTTACATAATGTTTGTCTACCAAAGAAAATTCTCAACTATAAATTTACCATATCACTGATGTAAAATCCATTATTTGTGTACAACTCTGCAACTCATAATCTCTACAAAGCAAAGAATATGTCACCACAAAATAAACTTTATAAGCATAAGCTACTTCCTGTTTTTATCGAGGATTAAGGGTGCGATTTTGGATGACAAATCCATTTTAGAGAAAAAAAAATTGTGAGAAAAAGAGAAACAATTTTTTGGGAGATAAATAGTAGAAGTTTGGGTGTGTGTGGTTGAGAGGTTGAGAAAAAAAACATAACGAAAATATAGTAACGTAGGTGTAATGATTGGATTGTAATCTGAGAGACAGTTATATCTGAAGTTTGGAGTTGATTTAATGTGTTCAGGTAAAATAATATTTTAGAGGGCATTTATGGATGTAATTGAATTAATTATTATTATTTGTGGCCATGTTCGGAAGGCGGTCACAAACCTCTCGTGGGCCAAAAGGTGAGGATAGCCCAAGTAGTTTGATGTTTGGGAGTGGTGGGCTTTTGGCAGAGGGGCCCATTACCGGCCATGTGTGCTTGCGCTGGGTCACGAGCTGCTTCGCAATGTGGACAAAGCTTGGATAGTTGAAATATGGCTAAAATTCGACCATGGTGTACACCAACTTTCAATAGTAGGACCTATGTTATACAATTTGACCAATATGTTTG
Organism: Avicennia marina; assembly: GCA_019155195.1. Classification (NCBI taxonomy): domain Eukaryota; kingdom Viridiplantae; phylum Streptophyta; class Magnoliopsida; order Lamiales; family Acanthaceae; genus Avicennia; species Avicennia marina. The sequence goes on along the minus strand of CM032771.1, from coordinate 6,627,784 downwards.
TTGACACGATTCTAAGATTTGATTGCCCTGTACACAATGTCCTGTACAGCGTCAACTTTCAATGCTTGGCAGCCCGCTCCCCTAGTTAAGTTTTTCAGACATGTTTGGTGGGCTTGCTACGGTCGGTGTGCAATAAGAAATTGCCTAACATGAGGCTCGTTAGGCCTCATGCTCAAAGCGGGCTTCCAAACATACCTGTGTGATTATTATTGTTTGTTGTAATATATTGTAGGATTATTATGAATAGTATTGTAAATGTATTATTATTGCAGTTGTTGTTGTTGGTATTATTATTACATTTTACTATTCCTGGGAATATTAATAATAGAAATGAAAATAATAATGTTAATAATAAAACAATCTTTTATTAAGTAGGATTAATAGTAGTAACAATAATAGCAATGATGATGATGATGGTAATAACACTAATACAATTAATAGTAATAACAATTTATTATTTTTTACTATGGGTTGAGAAGACAAAGCCCTAGTAGTCACATGGGTTGAGAACATTTCTAAAGGAACATGTTTTTCCCAAACATTTCCCATAAGCAAACACTATTTTGGCATTTTTAGTAGATATTTTCTCTCAAACACATTTCCCCTGAGGGAGTGCGTAATTCAAGAATGCCCTAAGATTTGATCAATTAGAGTTGTATAAATTCCCCATCCACATACTCCCAAGAGATTAAAGCATGCCTCCCGCAGTAGCCATTGAGGACCATGGAGCATAGATTAAGGTCAATGCAACAAAATCATCAAAGCTTTTGTCATGTGCTTGGGAGTCAAATGCTTAGCACAATGAAGTGGGACTATTGTTATATAATAATGTTATTAATCAAATTTCGTGAAGCAGGGGACATGACACCATCACGTCAGGTTACATTATATATTGAAGGTAGTTATCAAAATTTATATACCAAAAGAAACAATATAAATGATAAAAGGTATCAGGAAGATGACATATATATAGGAATGTGTTGGGTTCCTCCATAATTGTGTGGATTCCCAATAAATCAATAATTACATTGAAAGTCATATTGAGGAATGTGAAAGTCTCTTTAAGAAGCAAAGAGCATCGTGGAGAAGTGTAAAAGTCTCTTTGGAAAACATAAAGGTCTAATGGAAAATGAAGAGAAGTTGAATGCACCATCTAACCCTCTCTATATATATGGAGGAAGAATTTGAGAACAATAACACAAAAAGAGAGAAATCCACAAGAGAGTTGTGAGAGACTAGCTTAAGAAACGCCATCTTCTTAAGCTTGTATGAGAGGAAAGAAAATATTTGTTGTTTCCACCTGTGCGTGAGAATGTTTGAGTGCTTCTTATAATCGTATTTGATATTGTGGAAGTTTTATGAACCAAAAGGTTTTGTTTCCTTCACTTTGAAGGGTTTTCCATGTAAAAAATTTATTGGTGTACTCTTTTTCTTCGTTTTCTTTTAAAAGTTTGTCTTAATCACTCAAAAGGGGAAAAGGAAGCTTCCACATCTTTCTCAATATCTTTTCCGAACAGTGGCATTAGAGCCAGGTTTTGGAGTGATTTTTTTGAGTGATTCAAGATGGAAGATCTTGTTAGTCATGACGGTGACATGTTCAAATTAACGGCGGAAAATTATTCCTATTGGAACCCAATGATGGAGGACCACTTGTATTGCTAAATATGCACGAGCTAATTCTCAACAACGAGAAGCCAAAAGAAAAAAGCGATGTTGAATGGGCACTCTTGAATCAAAAAGCGGCGGCTATGATTTGTAAGTTCATTGATCGAAGTTTATTTGAGCATGTTTCCACTTACACAAATGCTTATGAGTTGTGGACAAAACTTGAATCAATGATTCAAAAGAAAACTCCACATAATAAGGTATATCTTGTGAGGTGACTGGTAAAATTAGAATATGAGGATGGGTAGAATATGATCAAGCATTTAAATAATTTTTAAGACCTTATTAATCAACTATCAAAGGTTGAAATGGCCATCGAAGATGAGTTGCAAGCATTAATTGTTCTAAACTCATTACCTTAGAGTTGGAATATCCTCGTTGTCACTCTCAGCAATTTGGCTCTTGATGGAAAATTGACAATAGACTCTGTTAGTGATAGTCCCTTAAACAAAAAAGCTAGAAGAAAGAAGCAAGGTGTCTCAACAATTCCAGAGGCTATTATCATTGAAAATCAAGGAAGAAGTAAAGTTCAAGATAGTAACAAGTTTAGAGAAAGATTAAAATCCCCTTTCAAGATCATTTGTTATTATTGTGGTAAGCTTGGACATAGGAAATCTGAATGTTAAAATCTAAAGAGAGACTAAAAGTCTAGAAAATTAAATCAAATCAAATCAAGCAAAAGCAAGAGGAAAAAGAGAGTGCCACCTATGATATTAAATCCTAGGTTGTGGATTTTGGTGCTTACAATCATGTCACTCTAAATAAAGACTTTTTTTTCATCTTATTAAGATGAAGATTTTGGTATTGTTAAGATGGGCAATGAAAGAAAATGCAAGATCGTTAATATGGGTGACATAATAGTGAAGACTGATGAGGGGTGTGAGCTCGTGTTGAAGAATGTAAGGCATGTTCTAAATACGAGCCTCAATATCTTACTTCAGTTGGAAAGTTTGATAAATATGGCGTTGACAATCATCATGGAAATGGCAAAGGGAAACTTACTTGATAGAAGCATCTAGGCTAACATCGAGTATCCAATGATAACTAGAGGAACATTAACTAGGGCTGAGGCTAAAAAGCTCAAAGAAGCCGTAACAACACTTGTGAAGGAGTTTCGAGAGGATTTTGGACACTTAGAGGACCTCAAGATAGAAGAAGAGTGTTCATGGATGAACTTGATGCAAATTGGAGCTCGAAACAAGCTATGGATTACCTTCGAATGAAGCTCAGCAACCAGCCCATCGATTGCAAGCATGCCAAATTGATCCGAGAGCCATGTGATCGTCCTAGGGCCGGAAGCCGATGTTCAGTCTTTACAATTAGGGGAAGTACGCTTGATCGTGACCTGCAAGATCATAAGCCCTATAGGCCCACCTATTTGAAATTGCGATCATGAATCTGACTACTCGATTGCACCTCGTGTGATTGTAAATGCTAGAGATGTTGTTGGTTTATCTTTGCAATCCGAATATAGCCAATCGACTTTTAGATCAAGCTCAAAGGAAGAATAGTGCTAGAATTGATTAGAAAACTACCTTTTTCATTATTTTATTTAATTTTTTAGTCACCATACAATTCTAGGGTTACAAGGGTTCCTAAACACTATAAATAGGGCTTTTGGGTACTTTGATAAAAACTTTTAGGACACTTAACCCTTTTGATATTGAATACAATAATATTTTCTTCTTTCAATTTGAGTGCATAATTTTTTTGTGAAGTCCAAATTGAATTATTCTAGGCATGTTCTTGACAAAATTCATGGTGTATCAACTAACAAAGCGTGTTGGTTGTGGTCATTTTCTTGTAAGAGTTCACTAAAGATTGTTGCATTAGGTCATTCCTTACGGCTTGCACAAGTAGATTTCATTAGGTTTGGGCATACGCTGCTATCTTTTATCTTTTACATTTCTACACACGCGTTACTTGGCATCAGAGTCGGCTGTTTTAGATTCTTACCCAGGCATCGATCTAGGTACTAATTTATCCTATTTCTTTTCATTTTCGTTGCTTTCTATTCTTTGTGTTCTGTGTATCTAATTGACCATGTCGTCATTCTAAAGTAAAAAAAAAAAACCATTATTTATGTGATATACATGCTTTTGTGGGAGTTGATTGTTGAAAACTAAAAAAAATAGAGATAAAATAGCAAAAAACAAAAAAGGAAGAGAGGTTATATGAAAACAAAAAAAATTGAAACATTGCAAAAAAGTTGTGATTTGTGATCTTTGCATGAATTTACATTTCAATTTGTTCCTTATAACTTGGAGAACATTAAAAAACTAAAGAAATTGAATTGGGAGTGAATTTATGGGAGTTCAATTGATTAAAATTAAGACTTTTAGATTCAGGATTGATCACATCATTGTTCTGGATTGACCTTACTCATTTTGTGTCACTACCCAAGTCGATCGCCCCATTTGTGCTTAATTGCATTGAATTCTCAGGTTGATCGTGCTAACCCATTTGCTCTAAATTGATCCCTCTTACTCCAATATCAATCACACCGTCTCTTTTCAGCTAGGGTTTAGGATTGAGCTCTTTGATTCCGAATTGACCCACTAGCATACTTTTCCATCTTGGATTGATCCAATTGTATTTGGATTGATCCCATAACCTTAAGTTTCCATCTTTTCACACACTTACACATATTTAGGAGTTACGTCGCTTGAATTACTAAGATGCCTTGGAATTTTGTAAGGCAACCACAAGAAATTGACTTGGTAAGTGCATTTATTGAGTGAACTTCTGTGATACATGAGTGAGAGGTAAAAGTTGAGTGATTACAGCTTGTAAGGCTAGAGGACACCTACACACACATCACTTGCCTATTTCTCTTTTAAGTTACACATACTTACAAGATGTCGGGAGAATTAGTGATGGGAGATAATGCTCTTAGTTTGAAGCAACTCATAGACACACTGGCTAGTATCAACCTATGTTTAGATCATTTAGAGGTATTACAGGCATCAACTTGGGGTAGTCTAGTGCCCAGGAGGAGTCAATGCCCTAGATAAGACTAGCTACGCGCAAAGCACATAGAGGGACACATGCTAGTGATGAGGACCTTGATTATCATGATGAGTTTGAGAATTTTAGCAGTCTAAGAAGACCCCATAGGCTTAGGTGAGACGAGGATGATGAGATGTTGAAGGGTGTCAAATTAACTATACCAACATTCTAGGGCAAATTCAACCCAAATGCATATTTGGAGTTGAAATGATGAGTGGATTTAGTATTTGACTATCATAGGTATTTTGAAGCCCAAAAGGTAAAGCTAGTTGTGGTAGAATTTACAGACTATGCCATCCTATAATTGGACCAGGTATGCATTAGTTGTCGGAGAAATGGTGAACAACTTATAGAGACTCGATAGCAATTAAAGACCTTGATGCAAAGGAGGTTTGTACCAAGTTACTACCATAAGGATGTATATAGAAAACTACAAACATTGGTGCAGGGTAGTCGGAGTGTAGATGACTACTATAAAAAAATGGAGATGGCACTAATGAGAGTAGACGTATTAGAGGACAGAGACGCACCCATAGTATGGTTCATGTGACAATTGAATGGAGAAATTACTAATGTGCTAGAGCTACAACACTATGTGAAGATTGAAGACTTAGTGGAGTGGTGCATCAAGGAGAAAAAATAGTTAAAAGGGAGGGGTAGACAGCAGTAGCCACCGTACATAACCTCACGACAGTTTACCTACTAAGAAGAGAAGTAACCGGCTAAGGTAGTTGGAATTCCTAAGCCTAAGGATGTGCCAGGGGCTAAAGCACCCAAGGTACAACATCCAAACTCTAGTACTTCTAGCACACTCAATAAGATATCTTGTGTTTTAAGTGCCAAGAAACATGACACATTATTACTCCATGCCTAAATAGACAAACAATGATAATAACTAACAAATGAGAGATAGTCATAGATGAGGAAGAAGGTAGCAGTGGAGCTAAGATGCCATTATTAGAGGACGTACCGCCAAAAGTGGAGGAAGGAGTTTACAAGGAGACAAGTAGTGTGAGTTTGGTGGTCATGAGAGCATTTAATACCTAAGTAAAAGAGAAAGGATTTGAATAGCAATGAGAGAATATTTTTCATGCAAGGTGTAGAATTAAATGTAAGATATGTAGTCTTATTATAGATGGAGGAAGTTGCACAAATGTAGCTAATATAATGTTGGTAGAGAGACTTGAGATTCCATGTCGAGACCACACCTAACTATACAAATTGTAGTAGATGAATAACAACAATGAAGTAAAGGTAACAAAATAGGTTTTGATGGAGTTTGAGATAGGTAAGTACAAAGATACTATATTATGTGATGTGGTACCTATGCAAGCAAGCCATATCCTATTAGAAAGCCCATGGAAATTCGATAGAGATGTAGTATTCCATGACAAGGCGAGTAGGTATACATTCTTCACAACAACAAGAAAGTGACACTTGTACCACCTATACCGAAGGAGGTCTAGAAGGATCAAGACTATCTCTGGTAGTAATTTGAGTTAGATGTAGAGAGGGAAAAGAAAAAAAAAAGAGAGTGAAAAAGAATTAGAGAATGTTCAAGTAGGTAGGAAAAGAGATAGTAAGAAAGAAAAAGAGAGGAAAGAGAAAAGAGAAAAAGAATGTATGTTGGCGAGAATGAGAAATATGAGAATAACCATAGGGAGTGAGCAAAGAGTGATATTACTTTTATACAAAGAAATTTATTTAACCACAGAGGTCACATCTTCCCTCCCTTAAAATGTGGTGTCTATTTTGTAGGATTTTTAGGATATCCTATTAAAGGAGTTGCAAAGTGGATTATCGCCAGTCAGAAGGATTGAGCATCAAATTGACTTCATATCAAAAGCAACCATTTTGAACTAATCAATGTACTAAACAAACTTAGAGGAGACTCAAAAGATTCAACAACAAGTGGAAGAGTTTATTAGCAAAGGATGATTCAGAGAAAGCATAAGCTCTTATGCCATACTAGTATTGCTTATACCAAAGATGGATAGATCTTAGAGGATGAGCATGGATTGCCGAGTTGTAAATTATATAACAATAAAGTATTAACATCTCATTCCTAAGTTAGATGATACACTTGATGAATTACACGAGGCTAGTGTGTTTTTCTCAAATTGATCTTAAGAGTGGATATCATCAAATTCATGTAAAAGAGGGAGATGAGTGGAAAATTACCTTTAAACATAAAACATGGGCTGTATGAAGTTTAGTTATGCTATCAAGATTAACAAATACACCTTGTACGTTTATAAGACTTATGAATCATGTTTTGTGCTTTCATAGACGAATTTGTTGTGGTGTATTTTGATGACAAACTTAAATGTAGTAGATTTGTTGAGAGCATACTAGATACCTTAGGGAAGTATTTGGGGCTTTGCAAAAAGAACAATTATATGCTAACCTTAAGAAGTGTACTTATTGTGTGGATCATTGCGTATTACATGGCTATGTAGTAAGTGCACAAGGAATTCGCGTGGATGTAAATAAAGTTAAGGTAATCTAAGAATGGCTAACACCCAAGACTATAACTAAGGTAAGGAGTTTTCATAACCTTACGAGTTTTTATAGTACGTTTGTATAAGACTTTAGTACAATTGTAACACCATTGATTGCCATCACTAAAATGAATGAGAAGTTCCATTAAAGAGAACCTCAACAAAAGGCCCTTGAGTTGCTTAAGGAAAAACTTACTAATACTCCTGTATTATCTTTACCTAATTTTACTAAAACTTTGGAGCTTAAATGTGATGCTTCAAGTATAGGAGTTAGAACAGCGTATTACAATGAGAAGTTGAATAGAGCAAAGCCAAATTATCCAATGTATGACCAGGAGCTATACACATTGGTAAAGGCTTTGGAAGTATGTCAACATTATTTGAAGCTTAAAGAATTTGTTGTCCATATGAAATCATGAGTCTTTAAAGTATCTAAAGAGCTAAGGTAAGTTGAACCGTAGACATATAAAGTGGGTATCCTTCATTTACACTTTCCCATATGTAATTAAGTGTAAGAAGGGTGTAGAGAATATAGTAACGGATGTATTGTCTAGAAGATATTCATTGCTTACTACATTAAATGCTAGACTTTTAGGATTTGAGCATATTAAAACATTATATTCGAATGATGAGAATTTTGGTAAAGTGTATGAATTTACTAAGCAAGGTGTACATGACCAGTACTTTCAACATAATGGTTACTTATTCTACATAGATAGTTTGTGTATTCCTATGTGTTCCTTCCATGAATTACTAATCTAATAGGCTCATGAGGGAGGTCTAATAAAACACTATAGTGTCACTAAGACCTTTCAATTTTATGGGAACATTTCTTCTGGCTATATTTACAAAGAGATGTTAAGAATGTGGGAGATAGATGCATCAAGTGCAGGGAGGCTAAATCAAAAGTTCAACCACATCGATTATGCACACCATGACCAATGTTGGAGATGCTGCAAATGGACATTTCAATGGACTTCGTATTGGGTTTGCCGTGTACTCAAATGGGTAAAGGTAATATTTTTGTGGTTATTCATAGGTTTTCTAAAAGGACACACTTCATTGTATGCAATAAAATGAATGATACTACACATATAGCTAACTTATTCTTTAAGGAGATAGTTAGATTGCATGACGTGCTGAAAACCATAGTGTTTGATAAAAATGTTAAGTTTCTGAACTACTTCTAGAAAACACTATGGTGTAAGTTAGGGACTAAATTGTTGTTTTCTACAATGAGTCATCCACAAACTGACAGATAAATAGAGGTGGTCAATAGCACTTTAATTACATTATTAAGTGCATTAATTAGAATGAATGTAAGAACTTGGGAAGGGCATTTACTACATGTCGAGTTTGTTAACAATAAAGGTATACACGCAACCACACACAAGCCACCATTTGAAGTTGTTTATGGTTTTAATCCACTAACACCATTAAACTTATTGCTATTACCATGCAATGAGCAAATTAGTACAAATGGAAAGCATAAAGAGAAGTTTGTGAAGCAACTTCCTGAGTGTGTATGCTAGAACATTAAAAAGAGGAATGAGCAGTATGTGCAACAAGCAAATAAAGAAAATAAGATGATTATGTTTAAGCCTAAAGATTAGGCTTAAGTTCACATGAAAAAAGAGAGATTTTTGGATCAAAGAAAGTCAAAGTTGATGCTAAGGGGCAATGGACTGTTTCAAGTACGAGCACATCAACAACCATGATTACAAGTTATAATTATCAAATGAGTTTGGGATTGGAGTAACATTCAATATATCTGATTTGAGCCCTTTTGATGTGAGAGATGAAAGAGATTTGGAATTGAGGCCAATTCGTTTTCAAGAGGAGGGAAATTATGTGGGCGTCAAGGTTAACATTTAGTATCCAAGGATAATCAAGGGCCCATTGACTAGGGCTAAGGCTAAAAAACTTAAAGAAGTAGTGACAATGCTTGTGAAGGTGCTTTGATAGGCTTTGGGACACTTGGTGGAGCTCAAGAAGGAAGAAGACCATCCATGGATGAACTTGATGCAAAGAGAGCTTGAAGTAAGATGTAGATCAACTTTTGGATTGAGTGCAGCAACTAACGGTTCGATTGTGAGCACACCAAATCTATCTAAGAGCCATGCCATTGTCCTAGGGCTAGAAGCCGATGTTCTACCTTTATAATCAAAAGAAGCGCACTCGATCTCGACCCATGTGAGCATAAGCCTTATAGGCCCACCTATTTGAAGTTACGATCACCAACCTACTCACTCGATTGTGCCCTGCACAATTGTAAACATTGGAGATCTAGACATGACTAATTGAATTCTGAATTGAGCCTGAAGATGGAATAGAGCCAAAATTGATTAGGAAACTACCTTTTTCATTATCTTATTTAATTTGTTAGTCACCATACGAATTCTAATGTTACAAGGGTTTCTAAACACTATAAATAGGGCCTTCAGGTATTTTGATGAAAAATTTTAGGAAACTTGACTCTTTTGATATTGAATACAACAATATTTTCTTTCTTGAATTTGAGCACATCAATTTCTTGTAAAGTTCAAATCAAATTATTCCAAGGTTGTTCTTAGTTTTATTCCTGGCATATTAACTAACAAGGTAAGATAGTTGTGGTCATCTTCTTGCTAAAGTTCACTGAAGATTGTTGCATTTGGTTATTCCTCATGGTTTGCACAAGTAGATTTCATTGGTTTTTGGCATACGCTACTGTCTTTTATCTTATATGCTTCTGCACATGCGTCATTACCAAAGGAAATCTAGTTGTGGCTTGTGGAAGGAAGGAAAGTTCTTTATATGTTATGCAAGGACTATTGTGCAAAGAAGAAGTAAATGTTGCAAGTGAAGATGCAAGTTTGGAATTGTGCCACAAAAGGCTCGGCCATATGACTAAAAAGGATTGTGGATTTTTTCTAGAAAGCAACATCTTCCTAATTTCAGGGTAAAACTCTTGATCCTTACAATCATTGTTCACTTGGCAAGCAACATAGGGTATCATTTCAAAGATCTCCTTATCCTACTAGAAGAAAGCATATTCTTGATTTAGTTCATACTAATGTTGTTCCATGGTTAAAAAATCACCTAGTATTGTTTTTTATTTTGTAACTTTTTGAAATTTTTTTGAGAAAAGTTTGGGTGTTTTTGTTGCAAACAAAGGACCAACTACTTGATGCTTTCAAAGAGTTCCATGCTAAGATAGAACGAGAGATAAATATAAAATTAAAATGTGTTCATGCTAATTATGATGGAGAGTATTGGGGTCACTTTGAAGAATATTGGAAAGCCCGTGGTATTAGACTCGAGAAGGCACTGGCCAAGGCACAATAATAGAATGGTGTTACTGAAAGAATGAATTGCACCATTGAAGAAAAGGTTCAATGTAAGTTATCCCATTCCAAGTTACCTAACTCTTTCTGGGGTAAAGCTCTAAAAATTGTAGTCATCATTAACCTCTCACCATCAATTCCTTTAGATGGAGATATTCTAGATGAGGTTTGGTTTGGAAAGAAGAGTTCCTACAATCATTTGAAGATCGTTGGTTGTTGAACACTCATCCACATTACAAAAGATGAGAGAGCTAAACTAAGGCAAAGTTGAAGGAGTGTATTTATCTTGGCTCACCAAGAGATGAATTTGGATATCGATTATGGGATCTTATCAACAAGAAGATTGTTAAAAGCAAAGATGTTATGTTCTTTGAAGACCAGACAATCTAAGATATGGTGAAGCCTCAAAAGATTAAAGCTAGGATCATCAACGACTCAAAGTTGGTTATACATGATGATGTGAGCGAAGTTTTTCCCAAAAAATAATGAATTTTCTTCAACAAGAAATAATGAATAACATGAAGAAAAGATTAAGCCTACTGAGTTTGAACCTTTTTCTAAACCTCAATTGAGATAATTTGCTAGACAAATAAGACCTTCAACCAGATACCTTTACATGTAACTATCATTGGTGAGGGGTAGCTTGAAAATTATAAAGAGGCTATAACTGATGACCACAAGACATAGTGGATAAGAGCCATGTAAGAAGAAATGGATTCCTTACAAGAGAATCATATTCATGAGTTAGTGGAGTTACCTGAAGGGAAAAGAGCCTTAAACAGATGGGTGTACTGGCTGCAAAGAGAGAAGAATAACCCAAGACCAAGTTATAAGGCCAAACTAGTGGCAAAAGGACTCGATCTAGAGAAGGATATTCATTTTTATGAAATATTCTCTCTAGTGGTGAAAATGTCACCAATCTGAGTTATGCTTGGTCTAGCAGCCAACTTAGACTTGAAAATTAAGCCAACTTGATGTCAAAAGAGGCATTCCTGCATGGTGATATTGAAGAAGAAATATACATGGAACAACCTAAAGGATTTCACATTCTAGGAAAGGAGAAGCTCGTGTGTTGGTTGAAGAAGAGTCTTTATAGGCTAAAGCAAGCACCGAGGTAATGATATAAAAGGTTTGATTCATTTATGAGTCAACATATTTTCAAGAAAACTTTTACTGATCATTGTGTTTTTGTGAAGACATATGCTGGAGGTGATTTCATTATACTCTTGCTTTATGTTGATGACATGTTGATTGTTAGACATGATCATAACAAACTTGCTAGCTTAGAAGAAGTTTTAAGCAAAACATTTGCCATGAAAGGATGTGAAATCAGCAAAACATATCCTTGGGATGAAGATTGCAAAAGACAAGTCAAAGAAGTTGTTATGGTTATCTCAAGAGCAATATCTAGAAAAGGCACTTGAAAGAATCAACATGCATGAGGTAAAGCTTGTAAGTACTCCTCTAACTGCACATTCTACATTAAAGCTATGTATGGAGAAATTGGAAGATGTCCCATATTCTTCTGTAGTGGCTAGCCTTATGTATGCCACGATTTATAATCGGCCATGCATTGCTTATGCTATGGGTGTTGTTAGTAGATTTATGTCAAATCCTAAAAGGAACACTAGTCAATAGTAAAATAGATTTTTCGATACCTTAGAGGGAAAACCAAGTGATGTTTATGTTTTGGTAAAGGAAAACCTGAGTTAGAAGGTTATATAGATGTTGATTTAGCCAAAGATATTAATTTCAGAAGATTAACCTCTAGATATTTGTCTACATTTGTAGAGAGAGCAATCTCATGACAATCAAAACTATAGAAGTGTGTTGCTTTGTCAACTACTGAGGTGGAATATATTGCAGCTATTGAGGCTTGTAAGGAAATGCTTTGGATGAAATTTTTTTTGTTGGAATTGGGCCAAAAACAAGAAATTTATGTTATACATTGTGGTAGTCAAAGTACTATTTAAAATCCAGCATTTCATTTGTGTTCAAAATGTAGTGATGTTCTTGGATAGAGACAGCTACAACTTAACAAAATCTATACTGGTGATAATTGGTTTGATATGTTGACCAAGGTGATCTTAACAAAAAAGTTTGAAGATTGATGCAAAGGCATTAGTATGGAAGAATCCCACAATTAAGTTGGAAAGGGAGAGATTCGTTTAGGTCCACTATAATTGTGGAGATTCCCAATAAATCAATAATAAATTGAAAGCCTTATTGAGAAATGTAAAAGTCAATTTGCGAAGTACAAGAGCCTCATGGAGAATTGTAAAAGTCTCTTTAGGAAGCACAAAGGTCTCATGGAAAATAAAGAATGACCTTCGAAATTGTCCAACAATTATGAAGAGAAGTTGAAAGGCACCATCTAGCCCTCCATATCTATGGAGGAAGAAGCTTGAGAACAATAACACAACAAAAGAGAAATCCAAAAGAGAGTTGCGAGAGACAAGCTTAAGAAGCATCATCTTCTTAAGCTCGTGTGAGAGAAATAAAATATTTGTTGTTTCTACCTTTGTGTGAGAATATTTGAGTAGTTCTTGTAATCTTATTTAATATAGTGGAAGTTTTATGAACCAAAAGGTTATGTGATTTTTCTCTTCACTTTGAAGGGTTTTCCATGTAAAAAATTTATTGATGTCTTTTTCTTCTTTTTCTTTTAAAAGCCCATTTTATTGATGGGGAAAAGGAAGTTTTGGCATCTTTCTCAATGTCTTTTCCCAACAGAATGAAGGGTTTGGTTATCATGCGTTATCTTGAAAAGTCGTTACAGTGTTCGGCTGCATTTAAATTAGAATAGAAAAAAATGGTAGGAGTGATACACTAACTTGTTGAGTTTGATGTTTTGACTACAACATTGTTCTAATTATCCCCACATTTATCTATATATGCTTTGCAATTAGAGAGTTTTAGGTTTCAGAACATTTTGTTGTCAAAGTTATCTCAATTAAGAAAATATATTAATTAATAAGCAATGAAAATTTTTAATTTAATTAAAAAATTTGTTAATTCTAAATTTGAATCAAATGTAACGAATTGGTCAAAGACATTTATCTCATTTCTTATGTATAGATAGATTACATTAATCACTTGCATGTTTCACAAAGGTTCAAGCTTAATATGCGCTTCTTGACCAATTCATTCATTTCTTTTTTTTTATTATTTCAAAAGGGTCATTTAATTTTTACAAGACATTTATAGTTCTTGTATTGTGGAAATACATACTTTCAGCAGGGAAGATGGCCAGCAGTGAATACGTAAGGCTGCTTTCTAATTCAGTTGAAGTTGTACATGGTTTTGCCCAGGGGAGAGTGTTGTTCTTTTAGTAGTCACGTTTTATTCCCTTTCTTTGTTTTTGCAGTTGTTCTTTTATTCATTAAGTTGCTCAACGTTTTTCCAGTTTGCTAGCCTTATGTTTCTTTTCCACGGTTTGCTAATGCTCACATGTCTCTATTAGTATAAATAGGGTTTTTGATTTCTGGATGTAAATTGTAGGAGTTAACACTTTCAATAAAAACATTTTTGGGCTCCTCCTCTCAAACTGTTCCTTCCCTCCAAACAAATCCCGTCTGAATTTTTTCGACTGCCAACACACCATTCAATCCGATACATAATTTTGACATGGTATCAGAGCCATTTTAGAGGAAAAGGACAATTGATCGAAGATGTCTGGATCCTTTTCCTCCAGCACAAACCAAGAGCCATGAATTAATCGACAATCCACAGTAATGGATAAATTTCTAAATCGGACAAATTTGAACAATACTTTTAGGCTAGATAATAGAGATAATCCAACTGTTGGCCTTGTTTTTGACCTATTAACTACTGAGAATTATGTAACCTAGGAAAGAAGTTTGAAGAGAGCACTCAAGGTCAAAAACAAACTTGAATTTGTTAATGGCCAACTGAGCAAGCATATCGACATTGAACATCCGCTACTGGATGCGTGGGAAAGGTGCAACAACATGGTTGTGTTGTGGATTCTCAACTTAATTACTCCATCCATTAAGTCAAGCCTTCTTTTCATTGATGATGCACATGAACTTTGGAAAGAATTGAATGACAAAATGTCGCAGCACAAGGGATTGCAGATCTACCAGCTAAAGAAGGCTCTGAGTGTTCTAATGCAAGGTGATGATTCTACTATTAATTACTATGGAAGATTGAAGAAAATTTGGGATGAGTTAGCTATATGTGATAATCTGCTGGAGTGTTCCTATGGACAATTAAGAATACTAACTGAAAAGCAGCAACGAGATTAGGTTGTACAATTTCTGATGGGGCTAAACTAGTCTTATGGCAATGTAAGGGATCATATTTTGATTTCAGAGCCTATTCCTTCTGTGAATAAGGTGTTTGTACAACAGCAAGAGAAGCAACATCTAGTACTGAATGGAATGCACAGACTTGAGGCAGCTGCATTAGCTGTGTAGTGAAATTTGAGCTAGCAAGGAGTGGTTCAAGGAAAGAGAGGCCTTACTGTGTACATTTTAAGATGGTAGGGCATAGTTAAACTTACTTTAAGGCTGGGAGTCACTGCAACATGAAAGGTATGTAGTTGAAAAAATTTACAAGTTGAGAGGTTATCCACCAAGTCATAGAATGAATCAAAAAAATAACAGGTGTGGTAGATCTACTAATCTTGTACAAAATAGTACTCAAATAATTGGAAGACAGGGGACTGATGAGAGTGAGAAGATGCTCCTCATTAAGTCTCAATACTAGGAATTGTTAGCTATGCTTGTTGGAAACAAGGCAGTAGTCAATGATGGTGAAGAGGTAGATCAATAAATCTATCAGGTTGCTATTAACACTACTTCTGGTGTTTCATCAACCTTTAATGCCTTAGTACCTCCTATGATTCTCAACTTAATTGATCCATCCATAGTCAAGCCTTCTTTTCACATTCACTCAATCTTTGGAAAGAATTGGAATGACACTGTCGCAGCACAATTGCAGATCTACCAGTAAAGAAGGCTAGTTTGTTCTAGTATGCACAGGTGATGACTACTATTAATTACTATGGAAGGTGCCCATTTGGGATGAGTGCTATGTGTGATAATCTGCTGGAGTGTCCCTATGGACAATTAAGAATACTAACACCAGAGCAAGCGACATTGATTACTGGATTGGGAAAGGTGCAACAACATTTGATTCTCAACTTAGAAAACACATGAACTAAACTAGTTGCAGATCTACCAGCTAAAGAAGGCTCTGAAATGTGATGATTCTACTATTAATTACTATGGAAGATCTATATGTGATAATCTGCTGGAGTGTTCCTATGGAGAATACTAACTGATTCAATTTCTGATGGGGCTAAACTAGTCTTATGGCAATGTAAGGGATCATATTTTGATTTCAGAGCCTATTCCTTCTGTGAATAAGGTGTTTGTACAACAGCAAGAGAAGCAACATCTAGTACTGAATGGAATGCACAGACTTGAGGCAGCTGCATTAGCTGTGTAGTGAAATTTGAGCTAGCAAGGAGTGGTTCAAGGAAAGAGAGGCCTTACTGTGTACATTTTAAGATGGTAGGGCATAGTTAAACTTACTTTAAGGCTGGGAGTCACTGCAACATGAAAGGTATGTAGTTGAAAAAATTTACAAGTTGAGAGGTTATCCACCAAGTCATAGAATGAATCAAAAAAATAACAGGTGTGGTAGATCTACTAATCTTGTACAAAATAGTACTCAAATAATTGGAAGACAGGGGACTGATGAGAGTGAGAAGATGCTCCTCATTAAGTCTCAATACTAGGAATTGTTAGCTATGCTTGTTGGAAACAAGGCAGTAGTCAATGATGGTGAAGAGGTAGATCAATAAATCTATCAGGTTGCTATTAACACTACTTCTGGTGTTTCATCAACCTTTAATGCCTTAGTACCTCCTATGAATGTTAACACAGATTCATGATTTAATCATAGCCAAAACAACTCTCTCAATCCTTATAACCAATGGATTTTTGACACTAAATCAATAGATCATATTATTTGTGATCCAAAGTTTTTCATTGTTGTCACTGCTAAACTTGTCAAACCAATTAGCCTTCCTAATGGTGCCCGAGTTTTCTCTACACATCAAGGCATTGTTAAACTAAACGATTCCCCGACCTTGCATGAAGTCTTGTGTGTGCCTTCATTTTCATTAAATTTGATTTCAATTAGAAAACTCACTTAAACCAATAAATGTTATGTTGTCTTCTCTCCAAAGGGTCTTGTTTCATGGATCATTCTTAGGAAAGTTGAGGTGTGAGATAGCTTGTACAAGTATTCTACAAGGAAGTTGTCTCCACACCAGAACACAACAGTTTTTGAGAACACCAAGGCCAGTCCACGTTGCTATATGTACTTAGTAACTATACTTATCAATCACTAGAGCCTTTAGCATTGTCACCTTGGTCACCTATCCAATAAAGTACTAAGTTTGATAGAAGACTCTTGCATAAAACCTTATGTCAATAAATCTAATAACAATTTCTGTGATATCTGTCCCATGGCAAAAATGCACAGACATTTTTTTTCTATTAGTGATCATAAAAGTTCACATCCTTTTGAGTTGTTGCATTATGATTTGTGGGGGCCCTTTCATGTTGTTGCTCATGATGGTAGTCATTATTTTTTAACTATAGTGGATGATTATACAAGAGCCACTTGGGTGTACTTGTTGAAAACCAAAACAGAAACTGGGTAGTGCATTCAAGCTTTTTACACTTTGGCAGTAAATTAGTTTGGAGGTACTGTCAAAGTAATTAGAACAGACAATGGTTCATAATTCAATCTGAAAGGATTCTACTTGAGTAAAGGAATTATACACTAAAAAACTTGTGTAGAGAGTCCATAACAAAATAGAATTATAGAAAGGAAACATCAACATATATTGAACATAGCAAGAGCCTTAATGATACAACCTAGTATGCCTATGTCATATTGGAATAAGTCTGTTCTAACTGCCTTATATATTATTAATAGA
The DNA here is from genome assembly GCA_019155195.1 of Avicennia marina. NCBI lineage: Eukaryota > Viridiplantae > Streptophyta > Magnoliopsida > Lamiales > Acanthaceae > Avicennia > Avicennia marina. The sequence continues at coordinate 6,610,304 of CM032771.1, read as the reverse complement.
CTAACTAGTCCAGTAACCAATAACAAGACACTTTTCGAACTACTCTATAATTTGAAACCAACCTACCAGCACATGATAACTTTTGACTTTTTGTGCTATGCAATAACAATAAGTTAAGGAAGGCGAAAATTTGATGCTAGAGGAAGAAAATGTGTTTTCTTAGGTTACCCATATGGTGTGAAGGGGTATAAGCTGCTTGAGATGGAAACAAAGAGGATTGTCATTTCAAGGGATGTGATCTTATATGAAAAAATTTTTCCATTCTTTTCAAATAGCTAAAATCCTGTTTCACCAAAATAGAAAAGCCTTTCAGACATGTCCTGGAATCCTTTTAAAGTTGCATTGATTTGAATCCAAACCTGTCAACACCTACATTTCATAAATCAAACAATCTAGACTTACCAGTTCATATAGAATAGGTACAGACTAGTTCACAGGAAACTAATAATGCAGAACAGTCCGCACTCCATACACCTATTACTGTTTCATTAGATAACTCTTCATTCCCACATCTTAGAAGGTCTTCCCAACCAAAGAAAGCTCTTAACTACCTACAAGACTACTATTGTAATCAAGCTATCTCAACCACAGCTAGCTTAAAACCTTAAGGTCAGTCTTCACTACCTTTTTTTACTTAGTGTCCAACGCCTTTGACGATGGCCCAAAACAATGCTATCTCACAACATCGAGCTTTTTTAACTGTCACTCATTCACAAGAGGAATCTAAAACCTTTCTTAAGGCAACCAAAGATCCAATGTTGTGTGAGGCAATGCAGGCTGAGCTGAAAGCCTTAGAAGATAACAAAACCTAGACTCTTATTGATCTGCCGGAAGGGAAGTAGTTAGTGAGTTGCAAATTTGTATACAAGATAAAGTATAAATCAAATGGGGATGTTAAAAGATACAAGGATGGCTAGTGGCAAGAGGATTCACGCAAAAGGAGGGCATAGATTATGAGGAAACTTTTTCTCCAATGGCAAAGATAAGCATTGTTAAGTGTTTACTGGCTGTGATTGCTGCCAAGGGATGGAAATTACAACAATTCGATGTGAATAATGCCTTCTTGCACGAAAACATAAAGGAGGAAATATATATGTATAAGCCACCAGATTATAGCAAAGGAAGGCCAACAAAAGTTTGCAAATTGAATAAAAGCCTATACAGACTAAAGTAGGCTTCCAGGCAGTGGCATGCTACTCTATTCAATACCCTCATCAGTTTTGGTTTCAGTTAGTGTAAAGTAGACTATAGTCCCTTCATCATGAAAAAGAAAAATTTGTTCACAGTTTTGTTGGTTCACGTGGATGACATCATTGTGGCAAGTGACTCAAATACTATCATAGAAGATGTAAAGGTGTTCCTCCATACCAAGCTCAAAATCAAGGACTTGGTAACTTTAAAATACTTCATGGGGTTTGAAGTGGAACAAACAGACATAAGAATCTTCTTGAATCAGAAGAGGTATGCATTGGATATATTGAAAGACAGTGGTTTGTTGGCCACTAAACCGAGTAAAGTACCAATGGATCAACATCACAAACTGAGCAAGGAGATAGACATACCTTTAAAAGAACCGACTATATATCGAAGACTTGTTGGAAGATTGTTGTATTCGACCATCACAACACTGGATATTTTATAAAGTGTACATGTTTTGAGTCAGTTTTTAGAGACTTCATCGAATCTGCATTTATAAGCTGCTCTCAAATTATTGTACTACATAAAAGGAGCACTAAGATTAGGACTTTTCTTTTCTTCAGCAACTGACTTAAAACTAAGGGTGTACTACGATTCTAATTGGAGTTCATGCCCTGACACTCACAGATCAACCACTGGATATTGCACTTTCATTAGAAACTTATTAGTGACATGGAAGGCAAAGAAACAATTGGTTGCGGCTAGATCATCTGCAGAGGATGAGTACTGGGTGATGGCATCAACAAGCTGTGAATTGTTGTGGCTGAGGTATGTTCTTGAGGCACTGTAGATTACATAAAGTGGAGCAACAAACTTATACTATGATAATCAGGCAACCATACACATAGCTTGCAACCTGATGTTTCATGAACGGACTAAACACATTAAGATGGACTACCATTTGGTGAGGGATCACCTTCAGGAAGGATGGATTCAAGTTCATCATATTCCAACCAAAAATTAGTTGGCAGATGTTCTCACTAAATCCTTGCATGTGTATCTTCTCAAAGTCATCTGATCAAGATGAGGATAGTCGATCAGTGCTCCTCATCTTGAGGGGGCCTAATACATACTTCCTACAGGGAAGTTGGCCAGCAGTGAATAAGCAAGGCTGCTCTCTAATTTGGTCAAAGTTGCGCATGGTTTTGCCTAGAGGAGAGTGTCGTTCTTTTAGCAGTCATGTTTTATTTCCTTTCTTTGATTCTAAAGTTGTTCTTTTATTCATTAAGTTGTTCAGAATTTTTCGAGTTTGCTAGCCTTACATTTCTTTTCTATAGTTTGCTAATGCTCGCACGTCCCTGTTAGTATAAATAGCGTTTTTGATTTCTTAATGTAAATTGTAGCAGTTAACACTTTCAATAAAAATGTTTCTGGGCTCCTCTTGTCAAACAGTTCCTTCCCTCCAAACAAATCTCGTCTAAATTTTTCCGGCCATCAACGCACCGTTCTATCTGACACATATTTTGACATGAAGTTTCAATGAAGTATAGCATGTTATAAAATTAGTGTATTTGATGTCATACTATATTTTTCTAAGCATATGTTCGTATCTTGCAATCTTAATGGTCTCATTTAAAATTAATTAACAAGAAGAATCAATCGAATAGCAAAATTGCAATTTCTTGTTAGAAGAGCTAAAAGGGTAATTTATAGTCATTGTCCATGAAAAAGGGGCAAAATTGTCCTTTTGGTCTATTAGAGTTGTCCAATTTCCTTTTAGTTTCACATTTTACACGAACAATCAATTCAGTCCTAATTTCTAAAAAATCTCACACATTCTTTGCAAATTTCATTTATCGTTAGGGTTACGAGGAATATTGAATGCGATTGTTATGTGCTTTCTAAATGATGCCAAGTTGGCTTGCAGAATGGAAGTTTTTTGACGTGACAGAAAACGTCGTATAGTAAGTTACATAGTAGTTGGGAAAATCAAAAAATCTAAGTTAAGAAAGACAAGGAAATACATTTAATAGAAAATATTTATCCAAAAATAAAAATTACTAAAATTTTTAAAATAAAAAATAACCAAAATAAATTTCATTATATTTTTAAGAAAATTATTGTCATTTATAGAAATTCAAGATTCAAAATTAGAATAAAAGATATTCTTTGTAAAAATGAAAATATCTTTTAAATAATTTACAAAAAGAAAATTTTAAAAAAATTAAACCTTAAAAAATTGAAATGCACCTAAAATAATATAGATAATAATTTCAATTATATTTTTCTAGAAAAATTGTTATTCTTAAAAATTTTCAAAGATATTATAGTAAAAGGAAAAAGTGAAAAGAACATAAAGTGGTTTTTTCTAAATATTCTAAATATATTTATGAATATAAAGTAACTTTTTTCGAAACAAATTCTATATTTTTATTTATTTCTTATTTTTACATATGTATATTATATATATATTTCATTTAAATATATATTTTTAATATAGAGTTTTTAAATTTTCTATTTCAATATATTTTAAACATGTATTTAGTTTATAATAATATATTTTATTACTTAAAGAAATTTTATTAAATATTATAGAATTTTAAAAAGTGAAAAAGATTCTTTAAAAGTTAAATTCTATTTAAAATGTTTTAGATGATATTTTCATTTATTTTATCAGTTAAAATTAATAAAAATCATAGAAAGATGCTATAAATTAAAATTATTGAAAACAAAGCGATATTTATTTATTTTCACTTATTGTAAAAATATACATTAAGTAATTGAAGTTAACATTATTCAGATATTTAAAGAGCATATATTGAGTAATTAAAGTATTTCAAAATATATTTCTTACTTCATACTATAAATTATATTATATGATTAAAATGTTGAAGATTAAAAATAGCTATACACATAACATACAAATGTAAAAAGATGTATTTAAAATAGCCATTTCAATTATAATTGAAATACAGTGTAAAAATATAATATACTTTCAACTATTGTAATAATATCAATATATGTTTTTAAATACTTGAATTGTGCATATTCTTTAAACAATTAAAAAATATCAACTAAATAAAATATTTAAAATATAAAAAATAATTGTTAAAATATACTTATTTTAAATAACTATTTTATGTATAAAGTGTGTGTGTGTGTATTAAATTTTACATATTCTACATATCTATCAAAATTCATTTTCAAATATTTAAATGATAGACTTAAAATAATCCAAATATTAAAATTTTATGTAAATATATTTAAAATTCAATATTTAACTATATATAGTGCACTTAAAACAGCTATTATAAATTTATTTTTTAAATGCATGAAAAATATTTTAAAACTAAAATTGAAATAGAAATATATAAAAATTAAACATATGAAAATGCTTTAGAAAATATATTAACTTATATCACTACTAGCAAAATTTATCTGAAATATTCAGAAATGTCAAAAATTAGTATTAATTAAAACAAAACATTGTTTAAATATACACAATTAGGATAATAATATTTTTATTTTCTCATAAAACATATAAATTTTGTATCCAATTAAATAGTGACACGTGGAATTTATTAATATTAGATATCAATTATATAATGTTGGAATTTAATTAAATACAATTTCTAAAATAAATAATTGACATTGTAATATAAATAATCTTGACTAATCAAATCACACCAATTGTCAAATTTTATCAATTTGGCAGCAAAATTAAATATTTTAAATTATAAATGACAACAATTTGCATTTGAAAGGTTAAATTGCACCAAATTAAATCTTGCGCTTAAAGGAAACAATGTCAAGTTAAATATTCTTAGTCAATTAAATTGAACCACATCATTAGATGAATATGGAAAAGTTATATCTTGCAATGCTACAAATAGAGACAGTGTTCTCGTAATTCAACAAACTACTGACAGACACAGAACTTGAAAACAAGAAAAAGGTGTTCATGCATGAAGATTTCAAGTTATCTCCACAAATTTTAAAGAGTTCCATTGTGTTCTTGACGACATTCAAGATGTTTATTGCTACTTCCCTAAATTTAGTATTCGATATGCGTGTGCAATGTCAAACTCTCTAAATTAATGTTTCCTAGTGACCAACTCAACTTTGAAGTAGATTAAGTTAGTAGATCTTTCTAAAAGTCATTAAAGCCCCTCAAATTTTCAATTTGATGAAGAATCAAAAAATTAGAATTAGAAATTTAAGCCCACATTTTGTATTTTATGCAATTAATTTCACCTTGTTCACATTTTCTTATTGTTATACAGATAATTTGTCTACGCCCATACTTCACATAATTTAAATATTTAAAAATACGCTTCGAACTATATTTTTTATTTCATATCATAAATTTTAACATATATTTATATATGTTTAAAATTATATATAAATATATTAGAAAATAAGCATATATAATGTGTTCAATATAGTTATTTGAAAAATATTTTGAAATATATAATAAAAAAATATATTTTTAAATAAAGTAACTACATTAATATGTTTCTAAATATTTAAATCATCGTAATTATAATGTTTGGACATTGACATAACTATAAAATAAGACATTGACAGCGAAGTGTAAATTCCGTGTGTCAGCTTTGCTATTCAAGGCACTGTTTGAATAATCATTCCCAAATGATGTATCCACAAGCATGTGTTTTCAGTATCTTATATGAAATGGCATAACATTCACCATATAAATATACAGTATGCAAATCATACCGATACTCTAATGCCTAATTTAAAGAATATGTAACTTGTAAACATATTTTAATTATTGTGTAAAAAGAAGTTTTTTGCACATATTCATATTTCTTATGGATAAGGCTTCTTAATGGAATCATATGGGCACATGCAAAACTTTATACTATATCTAGAATTATATGCATGAATAAAACTTCCATAATATTGATAAAATAAAATATTAATATTTTATTAATATAAAACATCCACAACCAATAAATCTCACAAAATAAGTAATGTTAGAGGGCATATTACTACCAATCTTTCATTTACACTCTAGTATCAATAATCCTAATGTCAATTGCTATGGTATCTAATATCCACATTCTCAAAATGATAATCTAGTTGTACTTGTGTTATTAGCTTGGTAAGTAGGTTAGCAACATTACTTGCTAAAGTTATTTTTTGGATTGATATATTGTCCCATCTAATTATCTCTCAAATAATGTTATCATGCCTCTTAATGTGCTTAGATCTTTGATGAGATCTTAGCCTATTTACCAATGTGATCTTGTTTTTATTTTTACAATGAAGTGATAACAGTTGATTTATCCCTAGAACCACTTGAAGTTCTATGACAAACTTCTTAATCTAAGTTGTATCTTTTACTACATCAGATATTGCGATGTACCCATCCTAAGTGGTGGAATTTGCTGTGTTCTTATGTTTAGAACTCTTTCATATCACTACCCCTTCATTGATGGTGAATATATATCTAGAATTAGATTTTCTACCATTGAAGTTTGACTGGAAAGTCAAAATCCATATAGCAATCTATTTTTAGGTTGTCATCTCCATAGACAAGTACCATATCTCAATTCTTTTCAAATATTTAAGGATACATTTGATATCATTTCAATGCTCTTGGTCAAGATTCACATGAAACCTGCTCATGACTGTTATAGCATAACTAATATCTGTCCACATACATATCATTCCATACATAAGGCTTCTAAGTATCAAAGTATATTGAATGTCTTCCATGCTCCTCCTCTCATCATCTGTTTGTGGGCTCGAAGACTTTGAAAGATGGACATCATGCGTAAATGTAAGCAATTCTATCTCAGAGGTTTCCATCTTAAATCTTTTCATGACTTTATCTATGCATAAGGCTTGAGAGATTTCCATCAATCTTTTCACACTATCTATATTGATATGAATGCCCAAGATATAAGTTGTTTATCTTAAGTCTTTTATGGAGAACGTGCTAAATATTCAGGTCTTAACTATGGTCAGCATCCCAACATTGCTCGCAATAAACAGTATATCATTCACTTACTATACTAGAAATGTAATGGTGCTCCCACTAAGCTTCTTATAGAAGCAAGGTTCATTCCATTTTTGATCAAGCTAAATGATTTAACTGCACCATTAAAGCAAAGATTCCAACTCCTTAATACTTACTTAAGGTCATAAATGGACCTCTTAAACTTGTGTACTTTATGAGATTTGTTTTGGACTTCAAAATTAGGAGATTGTACTATATCAATATCTTCTTTAAGAAACATGTTGAGGAAAGTAGTTGATATCCATTTGTCAAATTCATAATTTAAGTAGATAGCTATCACAAAGAGTATTTGAATGAATTTGATCATAACTAAGGTGAAAATGTATCATCATTGTCAATTCCCTCCTTTTGATTGTAACCTTTCACCACTAGCTTAGTTTTATAGTCTCCACTCCACTTCCTTGAGCACAATCATTCTTTCTACACTACTTTTTTAAATGAACTCATTTTCAAAAAAGTGTGGTAGATAACCAATAATAATTTTTTAGTCATCAAGTAAGTAGAATTCATGTCCCATAAATCCTTGGGATGTCCCATAAAGCAACCCATAGCGACCCTTGCCTCTAATTTGTCTGTCTTACTCTCCATGATGTAATCTAGACATTTCCAAACCTTGATATGCTTTAGGCTTGGATTCCTTCCACTCCATATCTCATTAAAGATCTAAAGAATAGATGTAGAGGGAATCATACTCAAGACTTGCCCAACACTTAAGAGGGTATGTCCCTATAGTGAAATGGGAAGTTTAGTGAAGTCAATAATAAATTGAACCATGTCCACTAAAATCTACTTCATATTCTCAGCTACAAAATTCAATTGAGAGGTTTATGGTGGTGTAAACTGTGATACTATTCTCTTTGAGGAATTCAACAAATTTAGTACTCATTTACCCAACATGTGTTTAAGTTTGTTTCTCTACTTGTGCTTTCAAAGGATTCATACTTGCACTTCATCAAATGCACATCGCCTTACCTAGAATAATCATTACTAAAGGTTATGAAGTAGTAAAATTTTTCTTTAGCCATTTCATATAATGGCCCACTGATGTTGACATAGACTAGCTCCAACACCGATGTGGCTCTTTGAACATGCTATCAAATGGACTTTTGGATATATTGCCTAAGAGATAAGTTCACAAGTTAGATAGAATTTATCCCGTAATGGGTTAATAAGTCTATCTTTCTTCAGCTTGCCTAACCTTACTTCTTCAGCATGGCCAAGTCTAAGGTGTTTGCAACCACTAGTCGAATTGCAAGAACATGCTAGACGTAATTTTCTACAGACAATCTCATTTTTCCCACATTTTCTCAATAGTACTCATGTGAAGATATAAAAAGTGCCCAAATTTTATGTAGAGGAAGACTTTTGGATGAAAGATTGAGCATTAGAGGCAAGGAACAAGCAACTTGGGAAGAGAATATCAATTTAGGGAGGTGAACACACCAAGTTTAGGATTCTTTTATTCTTCACATCTCTTACACTAATAATTCTTCCATTTCTTGCATTTTTAAGATTATGTTGGATATGATGAATTTAGCCTTGATGAGTTTGTTTGTTTGTTTTTTTTTTTTTTGTGGATTTCTAAATTAATTTCTATAACCTTGTGATTGTGATAGGCTATGAATGTATGAGTTTTCTTTTGATTAATTGTCCTTACATTTGATATTTGCAATTGATGATTTGAATTACAATTAAAGGATCACCCCTAATCTGTAATTGTGCATGGAATAATGAGAGTAAAACCTTCATGTTAGACATTCAATTGTGAACATTAACTCTGTAAAAATAATGGAAGTGAAACTATAGAATTATTGTAGGCAAATGTTATTAATCACAAAATTCATAACTTGACTTAATTAGGCCTAAGAGAACCTACTGAGATCTTGAGTAAAAACTTTAAGAGAGTTTAAGAAGATATCTTAAAGACTATGGGATTTATAATATATAACAAAGTAATTAAACTAATAATTAACATATGATATTCGTCATTCTATGTCAATGATCTCACAAGAGACTAGAGCTCCTCATCACTGGTAGTTGCTTCTATTGTTTATGTGCTTCCTTGAGTGCTTGATACTTCACTATTCAATTCTTCTATCACCATTGCATTCTATTCTCATATGTTGAGCAAGCCTAACTAATAAGCATGTAGTTATGTTAATAGATACAAATCCCTTTTTTATATATAAGACATTTGTGCTTGCTAAATACTACCTTTATATTCCTTGAGGCTTTGGTGTGGAATGAAATGCATCAAACTTTTGGTGCCATTGCTAAAGAGGGTGATAAGTTCTATTGAACACTCTTTGTGCTTAGATTAGGTCACCTTTCTTCTTTCTTTTTTATTTGTTTTCTTTCCCTTTCCATTATTCTATCTATCTTATTTGTTGGTTTTTATTGAGGTTTGTGGGGATCTCTTAAGTGTAGGAGCCAAGGTTCTAATTTAGAGGTGTATAGCCCCGAGATTGAATGAACACTTTGATGAAGGAGAGCCTTACAATTCTAATAACAGCAAGAAAAAGACATGAAAGACAACATAACCCACCACCACCACAATGAATCTAACAACCCACTTAGTGGGCAATTTGAGATTATATCCAGCCAATCATTTAGCAAAATATGATAGGAATACTCAAACCCTCTATGAATGTAAACAACTTGGTTAATATGGTTGAATTGAACCAATTTGGAGGAACATAGCATCATGATGTAAATTTACACTTGGAAAATTTTCTAGTGTTGTGTGATACAGCGAATGGTGTATTGGATGATGTGATCAAGTTGAAGTTATTTCTCTCTTCTCTTCAGGATTGAGCAAGGTAGTGGCTACAAGGATTGCCATCAAGTAGCATTGCTACATGGCAGGATACGGTGAACAAGCTTTTAACAAAATACTTTTTGCCTATCAAGGTAGTACAACTTCAGTTAAAGATAAGGGCATTCAAGCTGTGAGAGTGTAAGACACTTTCAGAGGTGTGGAAGTGATTTAAGGAGTTTTTGAAGAAGTGTCTGTAGCATGGGTACCCTTTGTAGATGTAGGTACAAACTTTCTATAGTAATTTTAATGGTCGATAGAGGCCAATGTTCGATACATCTAAAGAAGCATTAATGAATAAGCTATTAGAGAAAGCTTGGGATTTCATCAAGCAGATGGCCGTAAATGCCTATCAATGGCCATTTGAAAGATTTACCACATGAAAGGTAGCTGGAGTTCATCATATTGATGCTTTGATTGCCCTTGTTGATGAAATGGAATTGTTGTCTAACAAGATCAAGAATATCAATGTATGCCTTCTTGTTTCTTCTTTTGCAGTTGTGACGCAAGTTTGTGACCTATGTGTAGGACCCCATCCCACATATGATTGTCAACTTGGGAACACAAGTGGGCATTTAGTAGATTTGGAGCAAGTAAGTTACGTGAACAACCAAGGAAGACCATAAAACAATCCCCACTTGAATGTGTACAATCTAGGATGAAGAAATTATCATAATTTCTCTTCAAAGAATCAAAATTCACAAATTCTAGCTTCTAAATTTCAATCTCAATCCCAACAACAAAGCCAAGCTTCTCCACAACAAGAAAAAGAAGTTATCATTGGAGAACCTTTCTTGAAGTCTTGCAAAGTGTACACAACCAGTAGGCCTCCATAAGAAACCTTGAGTATTGTGTTGGGAAAATTACAAAAGAGATATCATAAAGGTCTAGTGGTTCACTTTCGAGTTACACTAAGAATAATCCATTAGAGCTTGTAAAAGTTGTAAGTATGGGGATTATTGAGGACAATGTAGGTGTAGGTGATCTAATAAGCAAATCAAAGGTTGAAGAAGAAGAGGAAGGAAGAAAAGGCATTTTTATTGAAGCCACATGTACCATTAATTCCATATGCACAATGGTTAAAACAAATAAGGCGAGGTGGTAGTTTGTTAAATTTCAGGATGTATGTAATAAATTAGAAGTGAATTTGCCATTGATTGAGATGCTGAAGAACCTTCCTTCATACGTAAAATATCTGAAGGAGATTCTATCAAGAAAGTAGAAACTCTAAGACAAGGAGGAGTAAAAAATATACCTCTGAATTAAAGGATTAAGGGAGTTTCTCAATTCCTTGCACTATTGCACATAAAAATTTCAATAAAACATTATGCAATTTATGTGTTAGTGTTAACATAATCTCATTCTATACCTTTCAAGCCTTAGGGAAAGGATTTGTGAAGCCAATGGAGATGTTGATGCACCAGGCAAATTGATCCACAAAAGAGCCTCGGTGGAAGTAGTGGAAAACTAGTCAAAGTTGAAGAGTTCATCATTCACAAAAACTTTATTGTGTTGGACATGGGAGATGAAGCTTAATTTTCTTTCATTCAAGGGCACCCATTTTTGGAAATTGAAAAGACCATTATTGATATGAAAAATAGTAGTCTCACTTTATATATTGGCTCTGTAGAGGTAACATTCTTTATGTATACTTCATCTTCATTTGAATTGGCAAAACCAGAGGATTATACAAAGAGTAATGTTGATTTGAGACTGTAAAATGTTGATTCTGATGATGTGCATGGGGTTATTATCATGAACAAGCAAGAAAGTAGGAGTGTGATGAGAAGTGGAAGGATGACGTTGATGCACCAACTAAAAGTGAAAGATTTTCCCCATGTCTAGGTAACAAAGATGAAAGGCATGCAATAATAGGGAATACCTAAAAGTGAAGAAGGAAATGAATACAAAACACTAGAGCTTCTCGTGAGGAGTCATTGATCCCAAAGCAAGAATTAAAATGACTTGTGAGGTATCTGGTTGCAGTTAAAAAATGTAGCACTACTTCAAAGGCAACCTAAGGTTCTTTACTTTTTTGGGTTTTTTTATTTTGAGTTATTTCAATTTGTATTCATGTGTGTTTTTGGTTTAATTTAGGTCTTGAGATGCTTTAAATTGATTAATTCTATATTAGGCTTCATTATGTAGGATTCTATGGTCCGCAGCGGAGTTCACAATGGCATAAAATGATGTATGGCCATGAAAGAGGGATTTATGATAATGAAAATGATTGCAATAGAAAGGTACATTCAATTGAAGTTTGATTTGTGAACGTGGTACACTCTTGTGACCTCAAGAAAGGTTATCATGGTAGTGAGGTCTCGCACAATAGAATGGTGAGGGTTTTTTCTATCTGTGTTTGCAATCACAAGATTGAGGTTTGTGATTGCTGATGTTTGTGTCATGATAACGAGTTCAGTCACACAGAAACATGCTTTTTCTCATTGAAGTGCTCATGAATGTGAAACATGACTTTGCTATCTGACCTAGTGCTCTCACGATCATGGGACATGACTGTAACCACAGATTTGAAGTTAAATAACAATTGTTCTCTTATTTTCTTCACCTTATTCTCCCCTAATCTCATGGATGACCCTCACTCTCAAGCAAAATTGTCCCCCATTTGCTCAAATTGTTAAAAAACATCTCTCACCATCACCCACTTGCACGATTCTTCTACTTTTCTAAGTTTTCTTCTAATGCACAACCGTGCATTCCAAAGAGATAATGGTAGGTATGCTCAAACAAAATTCAACTCCTTTTAATGTTTTTTAGTGAGATTATGGTTAAGATTGTCAATTTATGGAAGATAGTTTTAGTTCTAAAACATCTTTTGAGGTATAGAGTTTGCGTTACATTCATCTTTCATGTGGTTAAATTCTTAGAAATTATGTTGATAATATGGTATGGAAATTGACCATTTGAAATAGTATGATGTCTGATTGTTGAAGTTGCAAAGGTTTAGGTGAGTTTTATTTGCATCGTAGCATGTTTTTAAATGTTTATGCTATGTTGTGTGTGTTAAATGTTTGATGAAATGCTTCAATAACTTATCCTTACTATTTTCAGCCTACGCTTCAGGTGAATGCAAGACTGTTTTTCTATGCTTACATGTATTTGTTTATTTGAGGAATTAGTATGATTATGTCCCAAATGCTTTGTTGTTGATTTTGTGATTTATGTAGGTTCACACTCATGAAAGAGGAGTAAACATGGTGCTAGTTCTTCTAGAGTGGTAACTTTTGATGACGAGAAATTCATGTTAGTGGAGACATAGGATAGATATAGTACAGTGCTGCTATGTTATTAAGAGGGGCATTGGTGAGGAGATGATCCTCATCGACACATTAAAAATTTAGTGGCATCGAGGGGATGAATTATTATTATTTGCCACCTGACTAGGAGCTCCACCTTAGAGTTGATGAAGGACTTTTATGAGAATGTGCTAGATAGAGACAATTACACTATTAAGATTCCACGAGTCCTAGTTGCTTTTGGTCTATAGTCTATTAATGCTCTGCATAACTTGGAACCTATGGTCATGGTGGAGTTCAGGCATATAGAGTATGGTGGTGGTGTAAATAAGGAGATGATTGCTAAGATGTTGATGACATGTGATTTTTTAGCATATTTGTACCCGTTTGTTCTTAGTTTTTGCATGCATGTTGAGCTAAATGATTATAATATATTTTTATACAAGAATTATATTAACTATGATTATTTGCAAGCATATGAGTGCAGTTTTAGGGTTAATTGATTGATTTTGGATGTATTCCACACTTAAATGTTATTTTTAGTCCATATTTCAGGTTCTCATCCACTAGAAAGGCAATTGCGGTTGTTAGTCATGACCATAGAGGGAAGGATTATGACCATGAGTGTGAGGTTGAATGTAGTGCATATAGGAATCTACCATATAAGAGCTTGTGGTTGTGAGGGTCACATTCGCGAGTGCGAATCAGACTATGGTGCACATTGCATAATTAGACAAAAGTTTCCATGGTCAATAGCGTGAGTGAGAGGAGTGATGGTGTGAGTGTAGAGCAAGAGTTTGCAGTTGCAAGCTTTGAGATGTGAGCTTATGCAATCGTGGGTGTAGAAGGGGACATTGCAATCATGAGATTCATACGTAACGTAAGAATTTGTAACACGTCATTTTAAGGGCTATTTGGTCCTTTCCCACACATTACACCAACCCTAGCCACCATGAACTTATAAATACTTCTTTCTGATGGTTTTGGGAGTAGGTTAGGCTAGATTTTACATTCTAAAAACTTAGAAATACAATTCATAGATTGAAGATGTGGAGAAGAAAGAATTAGCACCACATGTTAGAGAAAATTTAATTGTCCACACAACGCAGAGATTTTAGAATAAGTTTTCATAATTTTTACTATTATTTTTAAGTTATTTTAGATGATGAATGATCTAGTAATAGTTTTCATTGATTATAATATGAACTGCTAAATCTTATTCTAGTCTCCTATGTATGTGATTGGCGGAAAATAAGTGCATGAATGACAATTGTCAAATTGAAGAGTAATTAGGTATATTGTCCAATTCACTAATTAATTTGTAGTTACGTGGGGAATAACGGAAGTTAAACTTGTGTGCTAGATATACAATTATGAATATTAATTCTACAAGAATAATGGGAGTGAAACCATAAGATTAGTTTGGACAATACATTGTTTATCACAGAACTTATTACTTGACTTGATTTGACCTAGGATTACCCACTTAAATCTTAAGTTAAAGCCATAGGAGAGTTCGGTAGAATATCTTGTAAATTATAGAATTAGCAATCTATAACTATAATAATTAAATTGATAATTGGCAATAGTTGGCTTATATTGGAAACCATCACAAGACAAGGGACTAGATCCTAGTTAAATCAATAGACACACAACCTCTCTCTGTGGACATGACACCCGTACTTACAATAGTTTTGGTTTTCTTATAAATTTAATTTTAGTGTGATGACAATATTCATCAAATTTTGGCACCTTTGCAGAAGAGGGTGATGAATGCTATCAAATGCTTTAGAGGATTGTTAGATTAGGATAGTTTTTGTTTTATCTTATTTTTAGTTGTACCCTTCTTTTTTTTCTTTTTCTTAGATTTTCTTTCTACTTTTTTGGATATAAACTATTGCTTTTGTGGGTTAAATTCTTGTTTTTGGCGGATTGTGTATACGTAAAGTAAGAGTGTATATCTTAATTTTCATCCAGAGAATTAGATAATGTTATATAGATGCTAAGCTCTATTCCAACGTGAATAGGAACAAGCAGCAGAGATGGTAGAGGACAACCCACACCACTAGCACAACCTCTAGAGCAGCTTCCACCTCTACTAAATTAGAGGTCCATAAGAGATTATGTGTAGCCAGTGATGAATCTGCATATGACAGGCATTGTTAGACCACTAGTGAACATCAACAATTTTGAATTGAAGCCTGCACTAATTCATATAATGTAGCTTAACCAATTTGGTGCAACCCCATAAGAGGATGTGAATGCACATTTAGCCCTTTTCTAGAATTATATGACATTGTAAAATTTAATTGAGCATTAGATGATGCTATTAAATTAAGTCTTTTTCCATTCTCTTGCTAGGACAAGGCATGTCAATAGCTACAATCTTTATCACCTAGGAGCATCAACACTTGGCAGGATATGGTAAAAAATTTCTAGCAAAGTCTTTGCACTTGCTAAGACTACACAATTGAGGCTCGAGATAAGGACTTTCAAGCAGCTTGAGTTTGAGACTTTACCATAGGTGTGAGAGAGATTCAAAGAGCTATTTAAGAAATGCCCAAAACATAGCTAGCCATTATGGATATAGGTACAAACTTTTTATAGTGGGATTAACAGTCAACTGAGAATTATTTTGGATGTAGCTATAGGTGGCACTTGAATGAATAAATTACTAGAAGATTCTTAAGCTCTAATTGAAGAAATGGTCTCAAACTCTTACTAGTGGCCATTTAAAAGATCTACAATATACAGGGTCACTAGTGTATAGGATGTACACACAGTGATAGTCCTGGTCGAAAGAGTGGAACTCTTTTCTAAAAGGATAGATGACATCCTGGTAAGCAATGTTTTGCTTTTAGTTTCTATTTTCCAAAATTGTGACATGTGTGTATGATTACATCTTACCCATGAATATAAAGGAGATGGGTTGAGCAACAATTGGCCAGAAGAGTAAGTGAACTTCATGGGTAATCTTAGGGCATAAGGAAACAAGCTATATTTAAACACCTACAATCTAGGCTAGTAGAACCATCTATCTTTTCCTTGGAGAAATCCACAAAACTTACCAAGATATCAAGCACCATACCAGTAGTAGGAGAAGAAATAGTTGCTAAAGGATATTGTTGGGAATTTTGCAAAGTCTATCACTGATATGATAGATAACTTAGCTAAGACTATACAGGATTACATAAACAGGACTGACACTCTTGTACAAAACCAATAGTCATCCATTAGGAACTTAGAGGTGCAAGTTGGCCAGCTTGCTAAGGAGATGACAAATAGGCTTATAGGTACACTCCTTAACACAACTGAGAATAATCAAATTGAACATGTCAAAAGAGTGTAGGTAATAGAAGAAAAGAAAGCAAAAGACGAGGATCCCAAAGTTAAGGAGGAAGAGAATAAGGAAGCAAGCCTAATTCCGTACAAACCTAAAGTGAAGAAGTAGGCAAGTAAGTTTCTAGTTGATTTTAAAAAACTTATTGTGAATGCTCGTTGATTTGTGGAGGTCAAGAAGAGTCCAAGATTTGTCAAATGCTAGCAAGATGTGACTAGTAGAAAGAGAAACTTAGATGGTGTGGAAGACAACCTAGGAAAAAAAAACATGTTACCAACCAAGCTTAAGGACCTAAGGAGCTTTACTATGCCTTGTACCATTGCAAATATGTCTTTTGATAATGTATCATGTGATTTAAGTGCTAATGCCAGTGGTATGTCTTTTTCTACCTTTTAGGCACTGGGTATGGAATTAGTGAAGCTCACACGAATGTGAATAAAACTAATGAATAGGTCTATGACAAAACCAATTGGGTTGATAAAGAATTTGTTAATCAAAGTGAGTGATTTTATTATATTTTTGGATTTTATCGTGTTGGGTATGGAAGGTGAAAAGGAGTACAACCTTATCTTAGGGCGTGCTTTTCTAGCTACCAGTTAAGCAATCATAGATATGGAAAAGGGTAGCTTGACACTGCATGTTAGTTTTGAGAAGGTAACTTTTTTAATGTATTCTACACCCTCTGTAACTCACACACAAAAAGTAAAGGAAAATGTCTCTATGTAGCATATGGTTCAATACATTACCAATAAGTTTAATGATGCTGTTGTAGAAAAGGAAAATATAGCGTAGGTACTAAGCGAAGAAGCAAGGGAGGGAGCTGGCAGAAGGTGCAAGGGAAGAGTTGGTGAGTAAGACATGGAAGGAAGATATAAGAGGGGAATGAAAAAGAAGGAAAATGTTGCAACTCATGGGAGGTTGTGGATTCCTAAAATTGCAATTAATCCACCCTAGTTCATAAGTATTTTTTTGGGCTGTAGATATTAAACACAATGCTTCTTAAGAGGCAACCTAAGCTATTTTACCACTTTTAGTTAATTCGTTTTATGTGTTTTGTGAAAATTATTTTTGCATTTCAATTTTGGTATAGGAATACAAGAGAAAAAGACGAGAATGCAAGGTGCAAGCCCAATGAACGAAGGAGAAGAATATCACGACCATGCCAGGTTGTCTCAATCCTTTATTGTCTTACTTTATTTAGGCGACCATGTGATTGATATAGGCAACAACATAAGTGTGGGGGTGGCCATAAGAGTAAGAAAATTTCTGAGTGGTAATATTGTGTGTGTATGATATTAGTTGTAGGAATTTTATGTATGCAAGTTTGTGAGTGTATGATGAATTGAATGGCATAATGCACCAAGGATTTAGTGGCCACTAAACTTAATTTATGATTAAATTCCTATATAAACTTTTTGCTACGCAGTTCTTTAATTTTTCTTAAGAATGGCATGCTAGCGTAGGTGTTGAAAATGTGATTCCCATCATTTTGAGCACAACACTATTTGTTTTTAGTTGCTAAACTACATGAGACATTTAATGTTGAGGATATGATAATTAATTTAGGGATGTAAGCCTTACTTTGAGTGTTAATGAATTTTTTAGCTAGATTAACTAGAGAGAGAGAGAGATGATGTGAAAAATTTTATTAATAAAATGAGAAAAAGAGAAAAATTTAGTGAGCATAAAAAAAAAATTATTTTACTCTATTAATTGGAGCAGCTTAACAATTGAAATTGCACAAAGTCTTCTGCCCATTCTCTCATAAAACAGTTCCTTAATGAAGAGTATACAAAAGCATCTTAAGTAAAATTGAGAGTTAAGTAACTGGGGGTATGCGGTGACTCTTCTTCACCTTTGCATCTAAAGATTTGCAACTATTTTAGAAAGAAGGTAAGGCTCACAAAAAAAATGAGAAAAATAAGTGTGGGGGAGAAAAGAACAAAAAAATGTATTATCTAACACTAGTCCTAACACTAGTCCTCTTAGATAGTTATGTTGTTGACTGAATTTGTTCAAAAGAAAGTGAGTTAATGCCTAGAGTGAGCCGTCCATGATTTAATTGTATTAAAATAGCTATAGAAGCATCGAGTGGCTAAAGTAATTGAGAATTGAAGAGTGACAAGCATATGGGAGTTCATGTTGGAAACATTTAGGTCAGGAGTGTTGTAATCTTAAATGATTCTAAACTATGTAACATGTGTGGATTCAATTGCTAAAATTTAGATGGGTCGCCAAGTTCATGGTTTCCATGATTTCATGAATCAATTATTTGATTGAGGAAGAAAATGTTTGTTTGAGGACAAGCAAACTAGTATGGAGGTGTAGTAACATGTGACTTTATAGCATATTTATACCCTTTTGCACTTAGTTTTTGCATGCATGTTGAGCTAAAATGTTTATAATATGTTTTATGCATGAATTATATTAACTGTTATGATTTAGAAGTGTATGAGTGTGTTTTTGGGGTTAATTGATTGATTTTGCACATATTTTACACTTAAATGTTATTTTTGGTATGTATTTCAAGTTCATGCCCATGAGAAAGGGAGTTGCAACTATGAAAAAAGAGGTTTCCATTGCAAAATTCAGTTATAGCATATTCTAGAGTTGTCTACGGTTGTTAGTTGTGACCACAAAGGGAAGGATTACGACCACAAGAACCTTATTCGCGAGTGCGACACTGAATGTAGTACACACTAGAATATGCCATAAAAGAGCTCGTAGTCATGAGGACAAGAGTTTTGGTTGTGAGGGTCATGTTTGCAAGTGCAATTAGATTGTGGTGCATACTGCATGATTGGATAGAAGTTGTCGTGATTGATGATGCAAGTGCTAGGAGTGATGGTGGGATTTCGGAGTTAGAGTTTGCAACAAGTTTTGAATGTAAGCTTATGTAATTTCTACACCAGAGTTTGTGGGTGTAGAAGGATTGTAACGATCGCAACATGTAGACACACAATTTTAAGGGCTATTAGGTCTTTTCCCACACATTACACCAACCCTAGCCCCATGCACGTATAAATGCATCTTCTCCACAGTTTTGGGACTAAGTTAGGTAAGATTTTACATTTTAAACACTTATAAATACAATTCACACAAATTGAAGAAGTGGAGAAGGAGTCTATGACATGTGTTAAAAGAGAATTTAAATATCTGCACATAGCAAAGATTTTAGAATATTTTTTCGTACTTTTTACTATTATTTTTTACGTTGTTTTGGATTGTGAATGATTTATTAATGGTTTTGTTGATTATAATATGAATTGCTAAATCTTATTCTAGTCTCTTGTGTATGTAATGGGCAGAAAATATGTGCACGAATCTTGATCAATTATCCTTGCGTGTGGTATTGGCAATTGTTAAATTGAATAGTAATTAGGAAATTGGCTAATTCACTAATCAACTTATGGTAGTGCAGGAAATAACGGAAGTGAAACCTGCATGCTAGATTTACAATTGTGAACATTAATTCTGTCGAAATAATAAGAGTAAAACCATATGATTAGTGTAGAAAATACATTATTAATCAAAGAACTAAATATTTAACTTGATTTGACCTAGGAATACCCACTTAAATCTTGAATTAATGCTATAAAAGAGTTTGAAAAAAATATCCTGTGGACTTTAGGAGTAGCAATTCATAACCATAGCAAGTAACCACAGTAAGTAAAATGATAATTGACAATATTTGGCATGTATTGGAAATCATCACAACATAAAGGACTAGACTCTATAATTATTGGTACTTCATTTACTCAATTTGTGACTTGTTTTCTAGTGTTTGCTTTAGTTGATTTATTCTTTGCTCACTCAATATTTGTGGCCTAACTCAAGGAGGCTAGTAAAATCAATAGACACATAATCCCTCTCCATAGACATAACATCCGTACTTACAACAGTACTAGTCTTTTTATAAATTTAATTTTAGCTTGGTAATGACACCAATTAGATGTGCCCCATTGGAGTTAGATGGGTGGGTGATGACCTCACTTGTTCCACACAGACCGCATGAGTATCCTAGCTAAGGTTTGGTTTTATTTCACTTTAGGGAAGATTCAACCATCTAGACACACCACTACTTGTTCCACCCAGGTAGTTGTTCTTCCCTATGCTCTTTTTATGGGCACACCATTGGATCAAGGCCACCTCATTTACTCGAACATACTCCACATTGCACAAACAAGGAGAGCATCATTTACCTATTCACATTTAATAGTAGACTTATTTCAAGAAACTAAGCTTGGTCTTGAGGAGCATTTCCAAATGGATATTGGCTTGACTAGTGTTAGTAGATGCCCTATAAGGGATGATGCTCAAGTAGATAAGGCAAACGAGGCAACGACAGTAGTAAAGGATGAAGAGGCTGTAACGCCGCCACAACTAACATTTTAGGGTCCTTGTGAAAACAAGCTCTTAACTGCAGACACTACGAATAAGTTGGACTAGGAGATTTGTGGTTAAGAGAGAAACTGTCTCGGTCTCACGAGGGACTAGAGCAGCACATTAGAGGTCTTGAGCAGGGCCTTGATCATGTCTTCTACACTAACTAAAGCCAATTTGATTAGATGGTTAGATTTATGACAGACTTCGAAAGCAACGTAACACAATATTTCTAGTAGATCTATCATAACATCCCCTTCACCATGGTGTAGATGCCCCTAGTTAAAGTTTATTGGCCCCACTTCCAGTAGGGTGAAAGGCCATCACATGACCCACCAACCGAGGTATGAGATAGTTGTTAGATTTCTATGGAATTTACTCATAAAAATCAAAACTTTAGAATATGATAACATCATAAAATCATAGCAGAAGTGATCGGAACAAATCCCACCTACTTTTGTTGCAAAACACGTAAGACATCATAAATATAAGTAAAGGTGTAAGCTTTGTACCTTTGGCATGCTTCCCAATAGTTTCAATGTGATCATTGAGTTGTAGCCCTGAAATCTCAACCTATAGTTTGTCTATACAACTAGAAAGAAAACAAGCTCCTTCTACACTCTACAAAACACATTTTGTGAAACTCTAACACATACACTTTGGACAAGTAGGAAAGTTTGACAAAAAAGAATTCAAGAGAGGGTGGCTAGGGATTGTTCTTTCTTGCTTGGAAGGGCTGCATGAATTTTGGGTTAAGATATGTCTTGAATTCTTCAAGCACTTATTAAAATAATTATGACATAAAGGTTTGGGGTATAGGCTTTATGGGCTCTCCTACATGGACCCTTTATTGAGAATTGTCCATGGACTTGTATTTATTAATCTCATTAATAAATTATTTTAGATATCCTTTAATTATTAATCTCCATTAATAATTAATGAGATTAATAAATCCAAGTCTATGGACTATTCTCATTAACAAATACTATGGTAATTAATGATCTCATCACTAACAAACACTATAGTAATTTATTTAGTCCAGTCCAATTGCAACTAATAAATTATTCCATGAGCCTTCTCAAGCATTGTATACAACCTGCCAATTTAATACTTGTAATACATCTTAACCTTATATGTGTGACTCTCTTGGTTCCTCCTTAATAGACAATAAGCATGGCTTGAAAGATATGTGTAACATTTAGCCTATGATTCATATCGTATCCTAATTAAGATGAAGTGAATTAAATCACAATAAACTTTTTTAATCACGACTACCATGTTGTATAGATCTATTGTCTTACTTTATTTCAACCAAGTAAGAGTAATGGATTTAGTTAAACTCACAAGCTTGATCACATAACTAATCGGCATTTCTTCGTGAGACAAATCTTCCTATCAAAAACTTCAATCTGATTATACATTACTTGGCCAAGGACTTCCGTTCTATAGAACACTAACTATATAGAACAAATGTCATCTCAAGTTAAAAGTCCATGTGCACTTAACATGATCACGAACTAAGACATTGACAGTAGAGAGTGAATTCTATGTATATGCTTCATTCTAAGAGCCATTTTTCAAATACCCATTCCCTAATTGTGCACCTGCATACATGTATTCTTAATATCTCATAATGAACAGTATGATATTCACTGTATAAATACAAGATGTGTAAGTCATGCCAATTCTTTAACGCCGTTTAAAGTGTATGCCTTGTGGACAAGTTTTAGTGATTAAATACTAAGACAACCTTATGTTTATATTCATAATTTCTTAAAAATAAGGCCTATTAACTGAAACACATGGGCACATGCAACACTTTATACAAATCAAGATATATATATGTGATAACTTGCCAGGAGATTGACATAGAAATCAATATTTTATTAATAATTGAATGAAAGTACATATACAACTAAATGTCCTCTAGTATCTCTCATTTTCTTTTGGCATTAGAGAGCAAATCACTAATAATCTCCCACTTGCACTCTGATACCAACACTACTAATGCCAATCGTTATGATATCTAATACCTTTCTTCTCAAGATGGCCATCTAGTTGTATTTAAGTCATCGACTTTGTGAATGGATCAGCTACATTTTCAATTGAAACTTTTCTACATAGATACATCCCCTTTCAATAATTTCTTGAATAATGTGGTAATGCCTCTCTGTGTTTGGATTTCTGATGAGGTTTTAATTCCTTTGCCTGTGGAATTGTGTTATTATTGTCATAATAAAGTTGTAATGGTTGATCTACATTTAGAACAACCTAAAGTTTTGTTTTGAACTTCCTTATCCTAACAACTTCCTTCATTATGTCACATGTGGCTATATACTCAACCTTAATGATAAATTCTACGCTAGTATTCTGTTTAGAACTCTTCTAATTGATAGCTCCTCCATTAAGTATAAATATGAACCCGAAGATAGCATTTCTATCATCCACATTCGATTGAAAGTCAAAATTAGTATATATGTTACTCGTAGATCACCATATCCATACAAGTACTATATTTTTAGTTCTTCTCAAGTGCTTAAAGATACAATTGATAGCATTCTAATGCTTTCTACTAGGATTTGTCTGAAACTTTCTTCTAACACTTATAGCATAGGCAATATCTAACTTCGTACATACCATTGCATACATCAGGCATCTCATAGCCAAAGAATATGGAATGCCTTTCATTATCCTCCTCTCATCATCCATCTTTAGGCACATTGATTTTGAGAGATGGATGTTGTACTTGACTAATAGCAATCCTTTCTTAAAGGCTTTCTATTGAACCTCTATAGTACTCTGTCTATGTACAAGGGTTAAGAGAGACCTAACAACCTTTTCACTCTGTCTTTATAGATGCGAATGCCCAAGTCTTTTATGGGGAAGGTTCTAGATAACTAAGTCTTACCTGAGCTTAACATCCTAATATCATTCCCTATCAGTATTATGTCATCTACATACAACACAAGGAATGTTATTAGGCTCCCATTAACCTTTTTATAGATGCAGAGCTCATGATGAAGTCTAACGATTTGGCTACACCATCAAAATGTAGATTCTAACTCTTTGATGCTTACCTAAGGCCATAAACGGATCTCTGAAGCTTGGACACTTTATGAGATTTGTCTTAGACATCAAAATCTCATGGTTGTACCATATAAATATCATCCTGAAGCATCTTGTTAAGGAAAGTGGTTTTAACATCTATTTGCTAAATCTCATAGTCTATGTGAGTGGCTATTACAAGTAGAATTTGAATAGTTTGCAACATGTCTACCAATGAGAAGGTTTCCTTATAGTTAATTCCCTCATTTTAACTATAGATCTTCACTACCAACCTAGCCTTATAGGTCTCTAGCTCGCTAATCAAACCAATCTTTCTGTTGTAGATCCATTTGCATTCAATGTGAATAATTCCCTTAGGTAGATTCACAAAAGTCGATACCTAGTTTGCATACATTGAATCTATTTCATATTTCGTAGCCTCTAGCCACTTAACAAAGTCCTTGTTTGCCAGCACTTGATCATGGGCAAAAGGATTAGCAACATGATCATTATCACCCACGACAAATAACTCTTATTTGTTCTCAAGGACATAATCATATCTTCTATTGCTCGAGAGATTGTTCTTGATCTTCACAATAGATGTATCTCAAAAAGTTCCTTTTCAACAGAAACGTTCGTTATGGGCTAAATACTTTGTTCCTCACGCTCAACTTCTTTGAGCACTATTATTCTACCTACACTACTTTTTTGAATGAACTCTTATTCGAGAAAATGTGTATAGTACCCTATGACATTGTTTATAAGTAACTAGAACTCATATTCCATAGAGTCTCTATGATATCCTACAAAGTGGCCTATAACTACCCTAGCCTCTAACTTTCCCATCTTAATTTCTGGATAATATTAGAACACAAAAATGGGGCTAGGGAACATTTTTCTCTCTCTGGCTATGTGGTGGACAAATTTTCTTATGTTTTTAGTGTAAGAACTCTTTTTATTTATTCTAAAACATCACATCATAAATATAGTCAAATTGTTCCTTTGATGTTTATCTAGTCAAGGCATGTAAAATGAGCTTTTTGGGATTTTTTATAGACCTTCAAAATTATTCAAATCTATTCCATCTTTAATCATTAATCCAATTAATAATTAAATCCCATTAATATCTTGTTCTTAATTTAATTAATCTTATTAATTAAATTAAAACTTTATTATGTTTTTAAGCAATTATCTCATTGTTAATAAACATGATAAGAAAATAAATTTCATTTGATCTAATCTAATTGCAAACATACTAATTTCATCATAAAACTTCTCAAGTCTCATTGAAGTTCTAACATTAGAATTACCATCTTGCTCTTGCCCTATTTTTATGTGTATAGCTCTCCAAGTTTATACTTGATTGTCAATGAACATATCTTGAAAGACATGAATAATACTTAACATGTGGCCTATGTCTTACCCAAATAAGATGAAATGTTATGATCACATGAACCCTTTGATCGTGAGTACCATGTAATATAAACCTTTTGTCTTTCTTTTTCCAAATCGAGTGAAAGACTTGTATTTAGTCAGACTTGCATGCCTTATTGATCACACGCATACCTCCATACATACATTGGCAACATCACATTGGGCTCATAATTTTATCTTATATCAAGATAGCTAATGACAAATTGACAACATAAGATATTCATATCGTCTCATGTCTAAAGCCTATGCGCACTTAACACAAGTATGAAGCAAAACATTGATAGTAAGGAGTAAACTCCATATGTCTATTTTGTTCATTGAGTCATTGTTTGAATATTTATTCTTTAATAGCATATCTATGCACATGAGTTCTCAATATCTTATACCGAATGGTATGATATTCACCATATTAACACAAGGTGTGTAAGTCGTACTGATAATCTAATGCCTATTTAGTGAATCTATGACTCGTAAACAAGTGTAATGGTTATAAACTAAGAAGTCTTGCATTTATATTGACAACTCCTATAAATATGAATTCTTAATGCGATCATATAAACACATGTAAAACTTTACATCATATAAATAACTGTATGTAAACTAAACCACCCTAATATTGATAAAAGAAAATATCAATATTTTTATTAATAAAAAAATATTTATGGCTAATATTCCTCATAAAATAATTCCCGTTAGAAGGCATATTACTAACTACATTAACGTCATTTTGATGGCCACATGACTCTCAAGATTGTTTTTCGTCTCAATATTAATGTCAAATGAGAAGAAAGACAAATTGTGCAATTAACTTCGAAGTTTTATGCCGAATTTGATGGTTTTCGCAAAGTGAGGGACTGAAAAGGAATGAGTGGTACTACATTAAATGAAAAACCAAGTTTTTCACATAATAATCAAAATCTTGATTTCAGGAATCATGTAATATTAATTATTGGCAACATGTCACATTTTCATCCCATTACAATTGCCTAGTATAATTAATGTTTCTAGTTTTATAGGTTCAATAGATTTAATCCCATATTTGAAACATATTACATAAATTAAATATTAAAACATATATGAATATAAATTTGATAATTAAAATATACATATATTTGAAATAACTATATTACATATTATATATTACATTTTGCATATTTTCACACACACACAGACACACATATATTAAAGTATATAAAAAGAATCAAAAAGTATATCTTTTAAATATTATAATTGTATATTGAGACGTGACATATTAGGAGAACTACTCAGGGTCCAATGATGATGAGCATGAGGATACACTAAGGAGGTGGTTAGTGAAGGGGATTAAGTAAAGGATACCAATATTTAAGGGTGCCTAACTTGAATGAGAGCCGAAGGAGAGCTAGGGAGGCCTATAAGGACTTGGATAGAGTTGAAGGCAATTATGAGGAAGAGAATTGTATTGATCTATTGCTACAAAAACCTTTATTAGTGGTTACATACACATACTAGGACAACTAGAGTGTGAATGATTATTACAAGGAGATTGAGGTTGCATTGATGCAAACAGCATGGTATGGGATCAAAAGGCTATTATAGCATGCATCCTTAGTGGCTTACATTAGAAGATAACTAATGTCATTGAGCTACAGCATTACGTTAAGCTACATGGTAAAGCAAGAGTACACATGAACATCCCATTCCAACCACAACTAGCAATATTCCAACTAGAGAGGAGAAAGTACAACTAGTTTATATAACAAACAATGAGACATCTCAAAAGTTTGAGTAGCTAAGAGTGACATCAATGACCACACTTACAATTCACAACACAAATATCATGTGCTTCGAGTGTCTAGGCAAAGGACATGTTGCGAGCTAGTACTCGAACAAGAGGGCAATGGTTATTACATAGAAGGGTTAGATAGTAATTTAAATGGAAAAGGGAGTAGTGACGAGATGCCTACTTTAGAGGAAGTACATTTAGATTGGTAGATATGTGAGATTGGAGCTAAATTGGATTTGGTGACTTTGAGAGCTCAGACTACACATATAGTAATAACGAGTAGAGGGATTATATCTTTCAGTCAAGGTGTAAAGCCAAAGATAGTGTACATAATGGTAGTTGTACTAATATGGCTAGTATGGGACTAATAGAGAGGTTATCATTGACCACATTAGATAATCTAGAGTTCTATAGCCTATAGTGGTTAACTTATGATGGAAAATTGAAGGTGAATAAGAGAATACTTATGTTGTTTAGTATTAGTCACTGCAAGGAAGAGGTGATATGTGACACAGTTCCTATGCAAGGAAGTCACATTTTGGAAAGCAATGGCAATGTGACAAGGGAGTTAGCTATGATGGGGTAGCGAACAAGTATAACTTGTTTGGAGACCATAAAGTCACACTAGCACCATTTCCATCGAAGTTAGGTTGTGAGCATATAATATTTGTGAAAAAAGCATCATGAGCTAGCTTTAAGAAGCGAAGCAAAAAATTAGAGTAATGAAAAAGAAGAAAGAGAAAGGAGAGACTAGTAAAGAGAGGTGAAATTAGGACAGGGAAGTAAAAGATCATACGTAAGAGTGAGAGAAAAGTTCTAGTGAGAATATCATCTTTTTTGTTGTACAAAGGAGATTCAACATATATGTCACAAGTTTTGAGTATTTTGTCTTTGTAAGGATTGAATCATGTTCAAAATTAGTTCAATTCCCCTGAAGAGTAGGCGAAAGAAGATGGCTAGCATACTTACGTTTTCCATGGCAATAAGATTGTAGCTGAGCTAAAGTGTTGCTATCCCACACTCCATTGGTCTAAAATGTTTAATATTAGGTATGTGAAAAGATTAATCTTAATTTTTGGTGGCGATCATTCGTCAATTGTTGGGGTTATTTAGGGAGATGAATTGAGGTACATGTTTTTTTTAGCTTCAATTTTGATGTTGATGGTTCTGGTGTGTACAAGACAGAGTTTTTGTGTGATTATTTTGAGAGTGTGCATGAGTGAGAGTTTGACTTTTAAGATGCATGGTTTGATGGCTACATTAGGTTATTTTTGCAAAAGGAGTGCTATGAGAAATTTGATCATTTTTGACATTCAATGTTTATTGAGCAAGGCAGGCATGTACTAATATGTTATCATTACTTTAATTAACATGACTCACATTCTTTTCACCTTCGTTCATTTAGATCCTAAGTGATTACCTTGAGAGGATGATTTTACATGATTCTGGATAATGATTCTTTCACAGTTTGTTCTTGATGTTTACTATTAGAACATTAGTGATTTAAATCTCCTCCTTGCAATCATTTTTACATGTATCCCAGATAATGAATATTTTTATTAGATAGAAAATCATCTTGTGTCTTCTTGGAGACTTTTTTGGTTTTCTAATCCATGTTTCTCTCACCATCATTAACAATGACATTTATAGATTTCGTGACCTTGTTTGTTCAAGAATTACCCTACAAGCATGACTAATGGAAGAGTTCCCTAGGAAAGTTCCTTCATTACTTCCAATTTTGATGTAAGTTGCAAACACAACTTCTTGAAATTGTTAAGGGTGTCACCTCTTTCCCTAAAAAAGTTACCTCACATGAATCTTGAATAATCATCTACATAAACATAGATGATGCATTGACCTCCTATACTTGTAACAAAAATTATCCTTATTAGATCCTTGTGAAATGATTCCAATGTTCCAGACATCTATAGTTGTTGCAACATCCTATAAGATTTTCTATGTTGTTTACTGTGTTGGTAGGGTTCACATACTCCATCCTTTTTATTGATCAAAATTGGTGATCCTCTAATTGTATTAGCCTCAAAGATTCTCACTAGATAATAATAATTGAGATCTTTAAGAAGCCTATGCCAAATTTCACTCTCATTTGCATCTAATCTATGTTGTAACATCTCCTAATAAGTAGCAGTTGTTTGATGACCTTTTTCTAGTCAGTGTACAATTACCCTTTTCGTCTAATGCAAGATATTGATCAGTGAATCCAACAAAGAGGTTTTGGTTGCACAATTATCTTA
Organism: Avicennia marina; assembly: GCA_019155195.1. Classification (NCBI taxonomy): domain Eukaryota; kingdom Viridiplantae; phylum Streptophyta; class Magnoliopsida; order Lamiales; family Acanthaceae; genus Avicennia; species Avicennia marina. The sequence goes on along the minus strand of CM032771.1, from coordinate 6,580,830 downwards.
TGCTAAGTAGATTTACTTTAAGCCCTTCAGCATGAAGTACATTCTTTAAGGTGGGCATGCCTTTAGTAGTTAAAACTTCCATGCCAATAACTCTTTCCTCCTGATTGTCTCTAAAGGTGACAAATCCTTGCATAAAGCTTTTATAATAGCTTAAGTTCACCTTTTCTCCAGTCATATCGGAATAGCCAGTGTCAAATTAAGACTTCTTTTACTTATTCCTTCGCAAACTTCAACCTTCAAACATTCTGTTTGACAGATATTTGTGCTTCCTTTGAATCCTATCCCACTATGACCCTTCAAGGATTTTCCCATGTTAAGGATATCCTAAAGTTTTATCTTTCCAAAGTTTAATTTTTTCTCGAAGTTGCTTTAATAAATTCCACTCTTGAAATGGTCTTTTTTGTTTGTCTTCCATTTTTGTGCCCATCTAATCAAGTTCAACATTCTTTTACTTCGACTGTTCAATGTCACTTTTCAATTTGATTATCTTGTCATACATTAGTTTGTGTGATTTTAAAAGCTCAGTGTGTGTGATTTCACACTCACCATCCCTACTATAGTCTAAAGTAGATTTTGAGGTTTCTACACTTACTAGAAGTACCTTGTCCTTTATCTCTAATATTGTTGAAGGCAATATGGTTTCTTGATTGGCCACCTTTTTCAAACTATTCAAAGTTATCTTCATTACTAGTTGTAGCAGCTATAGATTTTCCTTGTCTTTTTAGTGTATTTACACATTTAGTTTGCACATGCCTAAATCCATTATATTCATGACACTAAATATGTCTCATTTGCGCTTAAATCCTTGTTTCCGTCTTATTTTTGTTGGGGGGATCCATTGTTGGCCTTCTAAACTAATATCTAGATCTATTTGATGAGCCTTGCTTTTCTTTCTACACCATCTTCTTGACCTCTTGAGCTACCAAATTGATTTTATCTTCGATGTTGCAACAGTCATCCTCCTAACTGCTTTGCTCAATTTTCAAAGTCAGCTCATTTTTCCTTTTGACTTGAAACATATCCATCTCATATCCACAAGGAGCCAATAAACTCATCTAGCCTCATATTTTCAACATTTCTAGCTTCCTCAATTGCAGCTACCTTAGTTGAGAATCTTTCAAGTAATGACTTTAGTATTTTACAAATAAGTTTCATTTTTTTTAATATCTCTTCTCGAGATGATAGGCTTGATTTGCTATGTCCCTCAATTTTTCATTAAAGGTAGTGATATTTTCATCCTCTGTCATCCATAAATTCTCAAACTAGGAAGCCAACACTTGTAATTTAGACATTTTTACACTATATGTTCCTTCATGAACTTTTTGAAGAATGTCCCAGGCAACTTTTACAATTTCACAAGTTAATATCATCCTCAACTACTCCATAGAAGATGGAATTGATGGCATTGAAGTTTTCTAGATCTGTATTTTCTTTGTTACTTGTCCAATTTTTAACTTTCATGAGAACATTCTTTTCTTCCACTATAGTCATGGGTGGACTCCATCCAATGATGTTGGAACTCAGAGCCTTACATCTAAAAATTTGATGAATGTCCTCAATTGAGCTTTCTAGTAGCAGTTGTTAGACCCTGTGAAGTGGAGGTAGACAAGTGATTGAGACTCCTTCCCTAGTACTTATGATCTAATCAAGAATATTAGAATCTCACCTATTTATAAATCAAGTTACTAAAGGGTGATGCGACTCTAATGACACTTGTATGTTCTGGTTAGATGGTGAAGCACCACACAAATAAAAAATCATGGTATTATAACACTAAAGACAGATTGTAAAAAGTAAATAGAGCTAAACACAAAATTTGTTAATGCAATTCATAATCATTATACCATGTTTGTGGGGTCCTTGGCTTGGCAAAAGTTTCAATAACTCAAAGTAACGTTGTTACAATAAGACAAAGTAATGTTGTTACAATAAGACACTTGAATGAATGCTCCATTTTGGTCAACTCCCCTTACTGAAACAAGTGGTGCAACTATCAAAGCAACCTTTTGCTTTGTGACCAGACCAAACATACCCATGGGTCCATGCCCTTTAGTTGATGGAGAAGTGATGGTGCAACTATCAAAGCAACTTTTTGCTTTATGACTAGACCAAACCTACCCAATGGTCCCCACCCTTTAGTTGATGGAGAAGTGACTCTCTCTCTCTCTCTCTCTCAAGTTCTTGTTTATCCATTCATTCAATTTAGCAAAGACATAGGCATATAAGAGAATGAGTGAATAGACGGTTCAAAGTTCACTAACTCTCCATGGGAGGGCTTACCCAAACCTAATATTGCATCCAAAATATGTAAGCAAGGTTCCTCAACCAATCTCATGAATTCTAAGGTTGTAATCGCTGAGTATCTTTACACAAAAACAAATAAATATTTTCGTACTTAGAACCCACAAATGGTGTCTTGACATTGGTCAAACTTTTCTTCTAGGACATATTATTTCCAATCCCAACAAAAATCTTTGTTATAAATATGGAACCTTAAGGATCACAAAATGACTTAATATTTCAATGTCCAGCTAGTGCAAGCCATTGTGGACTTCCTAAAAATGTGGAAACACTTTTTTAAATTAGGGACATGAAAATTACATAATATTCTTTTGATGTCATAGATATTACAAGAATAATTTTCATAATTTTAGTACCACATCGTGCTATTACAACGAAGTGAAAGCTAAGAGTAACTTCTAATATTTTGTTTTTGTTAGTTGTAAATTAGCAATGCACTATTTTCAAATCCCATGTGAATATGATCGCCGCGCATACGTAACAAGACGGAAAAGAATGCAGCAAAATGCTTTTTCTTAAATATGAAGCATCTTCTATCGTCACATTCCTTAGTAGATCAGTGATAGTATAATTGAAGACATTGATGTGTTGTACCAAATATAATACCTCCTACACCTTCAACTCATATGATTTCTATTTTGAATACAACGTGTTCGTAAGGAACTTTGACATGTGCTAACTCTCCAATCACACATCTACTGAAGAAGTACCATCCATTTTCTTCCACTTCTCATTTACAAGAAGGAAGAATGCCATAGAGCTATCAAATTCACCAATTTTGAAGAAAGTTGTCTGAATCGAGAATCAAAATGAAATTTAGTAGGTGCCTTCTTAATTGATCATAATCTTTAATCTAATCTATAGCTGTAGTAAATAATGTATACTTGCTCCCAAAGAAGATATTAGGGAATAATGGCCTGAGTAGTCCAGTAAATTAATAGAGACAGGATTCAAAATAACACAATTCTATGGATGTGAACAATTGTAACAGTAGGTAAACAGGGAATAATGGCTTGAACAATCCTACAGATTAATAGAGTGATTGCAGCAGCAGATAATGAAGCAAGAAAGAAAAAACACAGGAATGCTGAGGAAATATATAATTTGTGGAGCAAGGGAAAGGAAGGAGGTGCATCCCAAGGCTTGTTTGGCAGCCACTTCAACACGTCTTATTCTCCGATGTAGGGAGAGGATGTTGGAGCGAATCGGCTCGGCTCATTTCAATTACGTTGGCCTAAGATCAGACATATGCGCTCGAGCCCAAGTCCTTTACCTATTTCATAAAGGACCCTTGAAGAGGAAGCCAATATAAAACGTTTTTGGTTTGGCTTTGTTTCCAATGTGGGATTGAAACCACATGAAATAACCTTTAATACAATTAAAGATACTCAACTTTTAGTGGTAAGATATGTTTAGAAGAAAGGAAGAAGGCAATGAAATTATTAACACTATGTTTTGTTCTAAAATTTTAGAGAGAAAGAAAATTAGATATTAGAGAAAATATTTTTGGTTGGTTAGTTAATAAAAAAAATGCTAAGAAAAATTAGAAGTAAAATATACTGTAGTCAGAAAAAAAATCATATTGACACAAGAAGGTAGGAAAAAGAGAGTATCTCTCACTTATTCTACAAAACATTACACCTATAGTTTCTCATTCCTTTCTTTCTTAATTTTTTAAATAATAAAAAATTAATTTAAATTTTTTATTTTAACATTTTTAATAAAAATCTTTAGACCGAACAAGATGAGAGACTGTTTATTTATTTATTTTTCTTTTTTTCTAGTATTTTATTTTCCTTAATAAAATACTTATACCAAAAAACGCATAAGGGAAGCAAATTGACTCTTCAAATCAAATCTCGGTTGAAGAAAGCTACCATACAACCATACAACCATAACAAATTTATAGGTAGATGAAAAGTAACATAGTGATCAAATTATTTGGAATCCATTCGAGGATCAAGCTTTTTCTTTCAATATATTTTGTAAATATTACGAAGTTGAAAAATATCTAATTGTAGATTGCCAAATTAGACACGACAAATTTCAAATAAGATCACCAACCCCGTATTTACGAGAGTAAAACATGAGTTGTATTATGTTTTTTCGTTTGTTTAGATCTCTAATTTTATGTGTCCAGTATTTCTATTGTTCATTGCTCAGTTATAGCATTGTTTCTATTACTAGGTGTTCTGTTTTTAGTAACTTGATTGTAGAACTTTAGCAATGGTAATTGGCGAATTCTACTCGTGGAGCAAGAATATTATGGCAATGATTTCATTCATACACTCAAAAAACACACATTGCAATCAGTATACTTTTTAAATTTTATTTCTATTTCTCTCTTACTTTTACACACTTTTTCAGAAAAATACACTTAAACATATATACTCAAAAATCAAAACAACTATGTGTTCTTGGCATTGTCTCTGGTTTGATTTTGAACCAATTTAACGAGTTATTAGTGTCAAGTTTCTTATTCACTAATAGAAATTACTTATTTTTTTGTTTTTTTTTTCTATCGTCATATTTTATACATTTATTCATATAAATTTATTTTCCTCTACTCCTGTCATCACAATTGACATTTGAATACCTATAGAATGTCCTAAAATTTTGACCCATTTTGACGATATTATTGAGTAGTTTTAACTTGGTATTTCTAAAATCTAAATACAAATATTAAGGATTACTACCAGTTGGGGTCTCTCATAGGATACACCAAACAAAATCCTATATGCAGGGTTCATTGTCCACAGCATTGGATGATAACACCGAAAAAGCTGAAAGGAAAACATAATAAAAGGACCAAAATGACTTCCTCCAAACTCATCAGTAGCCACTCCTTTGCAGCTTCATACGTTGCACTGACTGGATGAATGTTCTGCAAAACAAAATGCAAATCTATCTCAAATTCTTCTAAATATGTTTTCTTTAAACTTTTTGGAGAGAGAGAGAAGAAAGTATGAATCCAAGTATTACAAGTTCAATAAAATCGACTTACTCCCAGGGAAAATCTCCTGCAACAAGCCAGTCACCTTCCTTATCTTGATATGTCAGCTTGTATTTCTCTACATTTTCCTCACCTGCGTCACAACCAAACACAATAGAGTATAGACTAACTTTATTTTCTGAAAAAAAAAAACCTGTTTTATTAAAACAATGATAAAGATTAATCAACATTTGTTCCAAAATTGTGTTTGTAAGTTCACTGATAGACTAAATTAATTCTTGAAGGGACGATTATAGAAATTAGAAAACCCAATTTTGGGATGGGACGCAGGAAAGAAATTAATAGCAGTGTCCAAAATGCTCACATTTTCCAAACAAGGCAATGAGGTTAGCAGTAAGCGCATGATAAGAGTGGTGGATGCTCAAATTAACCTTCCTTGCTATCCCAACTCCTTCCATTCTCACTTTCACGTACATGGAATTTGCTCCTCTCCCACCGCCGCCGCCGCCATTCTCGACGTTGACATAGCTCGCGGCGCATCTGCGGCGCCCGTTGTGGCGGCAGAACTGCTTCCTCCATGATTTTACTGGCGGCCAACCCACCAAAATATCGCCCGCCACTTCAGCATTTCTGTTAATCCAAATTAATTAAATTCTGAAGTTGCCTTTCCATACGCCAAAAATGCTTGACTTTGATCGAAGAATTCTGAATCTGTTTCGGTTCTAATAAAATAGGTAAGAAAACAAAGACGATAGATTGTAAGTAAAGTACCTTGTGGAGGATATGGGAAATTTTTCAATTTGTCTGTGCTCT
>CM032771.1:5951437-5953937 GCA_019155195.1 Avicennia marina | reverse complement strand
GTCTTTGCCTCATCACCATCCTTGATTCGAACCTGCCAGTATCCTGACCTCAAATCAATTTTGGAGAAGTACTTTGCCCGACTCAACCTGTCAAAGCAATCAGCAATTAAAGGTATTGGGTATTTATTCTTCACCGTAATCTTGTTCAGGGCTCGATAGTCACAACACATCCTTAGGGATCCATCTGATTTCTTTTGGAACAAGACCGGTGCTCCATATGGTGACTTAGCAGGTCGAATAATACCGCTCTCCAACATCTCCCTCAATTGCTTCTTCAATTCCACAAGTTCCGGTTGAGTCATGCGATACGGGCCCCGAGCAGGCGGCTTAGTGCCTGGTAGAAGTTCGATTTCATGATCAACTGATCGCTTGGGTGGCAGTCTAGGGGGAAGTTCCTTAGGCATCACATCCTCGAATTCCTCAAGAAGATGTTTCACAACATCGGGGATAGGTCCAGATTCCTCCATCTTCTCAAATCGCAGGGTGCATAAGTAAGATGGTTCGTTGCGCTTGCATCCCTTCTCAAATTGGATAGCCGCCAGGCTCTTCCCTTCCAATCGGCCGGAAATAGTGGGAACAATGCAGGGTTTGTTTCCTACCATCATTAGCGCTTCTCCACACGGCAAGACCATCACCCTTGCCTCTCGTAGGAAATCAAGCCCAAGGATAAGCTTGAAGTCATCCATTTGAACAACAGAAAGGTTGATTTTACCCTCGAATGGCCCAGCTTTTATTTTCACCCCTTTTGCCACACCGGCAACCGGCTGGGCTACTGAATTGAGGGCCTTAACTTGCCCCACCATCTTCTCCAATGCCAACCCAAATCTCTGCACTTCTGTGGTGGCCAAGTAGTTATGAGTGGCACCAGTGTCGATCATGGCTCGAATGGACTTGCCATTGATCTTCGCATCCACATACATCAGTCCATTCCTTTTTCGGCCTTTAGAACTTCCCTCGCTGGGAGGATTCTCTGCTAAGGTAGGAGCAGATCGTCCGGCTCCAGACCCTTTCTTACGACTTGCTGCTGCTTGGCATGAAATGGTCCCGCACCGATGGGAGATGGCCCCAAGATTGTTTCCCTCAACATCTGACTCACTTTCATCTGATTCGGGCTCCAGGGCCGGAGCTTGTTTTGATGGTCCAGTATCTTTGAGGCTTGATAGAGCATTCACTAGTTTCCTCTTCGGGCAGTCTCGAAGCATGTGTGGCCCATCGCAAAGGAAGCACCCAATCTTTCTTGGTGTAGTCCCTTGCTTGCTGTCAGCAAGTCTGTTCTTAGGGTGACTTTGGGGATGGACAGACGTTTGAGACTATCGATCTCCCCCACTTTTGTTAGAATAATTTCTGAACGGCCTCCCACCGTTCCCCTTCTGTTGGGGTGCACTCACCGTCGGACGTTCCTTACAGGGTTCATCCTGAAAATCCATGAGTCGCTCGGCAGCACCCATAGCCGAGCTCAAGTCCACAACCCACTGGCGCTGCAACTCCAATCGCACTGTGGATTTCAACCCTTCCAAGAAAGTGAAGAGTTTGTCCTTCTCGGACATGTCCTGGATGTCCAACATGAGCGCCGAGAATGCCTTCACATAGTCCCGAACACTCCCTGACTACCTCGATTCTCGCAATGCCCTCCTGGCATTGTATTCTACATTCTCTGGGAAGAACTGTTCCCGAATAGCATCCCACAACCGCTCCCACGTATCCAGGCGCACTCGGTTGGCCTGGATATCAGCGTATTTAGTGCGCCACCATAGCTTAGCATCGCCCATCAAGTACATGGTGGCGGTGGTGACCTTCCTGGCCTCATCAATAATGTTGGCCACCAGGAAATACTGTTCCAGGTCAAAAAGGAAGTTCTTTACCTCCTTGGTCGTGAGATTCTTACTTGGCGGGGCTTCCGTCTCATGGCCCTCAGGCACATTTGTTGATGCTGTAGCATCCATGATCCAACACCTCAGTCCCAATCAAAATCGTGCTCTGATACCAACTGTCACGGGATTCCTTTCGAGGATAGGGACAAAGGGGCACCGTGCGGCTAGTAGTCGTTCAGCAACCGACTACGTCCGCCTGAATCTGCACGCAAAACCAATTGTGCACTGCCTCAGGGCACAATCCCGACAATTCCGACAGTATGTACAGAAAGCAGTAAATATGTACACGGTGTGCGAGAGAAACTTGCTTGCATTTCACAAATAAATCGAATTACAATGGGCGACGGTTAGAGAGGGGGCCACTCTAACAATCACAGGCTACACGACGATCACACGATGGCAACACGATGACTAATCTCAACTTCAGTAATACCTTGCCCCCTTATAATAGGCTTGGCAAAAAAAAGCCAAGTGACAGCAGTGGACATTAAAAAGTCGAGGAAGCACATCTAAAAATAAATACAAAATAATTACAAGTATTTACAAATATGTACAAAGCCCTAGACCTAGCAGCAACGGATGATGTCTCGTTCGGCACAGGGCTGCGACAGGGCCAGCATTGTGTCGAG